>JADRCH010007686.1:3383840-3442702 GCA_019843965.1 Rhynchomys soricoides | reverse complement strand
ATAATAATAATAATAATAATAATAATAATAATAATAATAATAATAATTGAAAATTTAAGAAACAAAAGATTTATGAAATTTAAGAAATGTTTTCATTATGGTTAGATGTCATTTTATTTCCCCTTAGTCACCAAAATGTATGTATTTCTAAGGTCTAAAATATTTCAAAGATCCTGCTTTTAATGTGGATTAGTTTTTATTACTAGTTCTCCATCTAAAACATTGTCCAATCAAACTCTTGCCTATGATGAAAAAAGTTATAGCCTGTCTAGAGTAGACTTTGATCTGCTCTGACTTGCCTTGTTGGCTGGGTGTCCTCTCAGCAGGAACACAGACCCTGGGCTAACAAAATGAGCAGAAAGGTAAGATCTGTTCGTTCCGGTGCTAGGGGGATATTTTCTCCAGCTCCACTGCACATCCATTTTAGAAATTCACTCTAGGTAAACAGTTTCCTCGATATGGACTTTGGGGGAACTGCTAAGTTCTGTATGGCCTGTCATTTGTGATATTTACTCAATGAGACCTTTGAGTAGATGGAATTGGCTTTCAGTATTTGAGTTAAAGAAAAACAGATTAAATGGAACTCACTCGTCTGTCTTATCTTCCGGGCTCAATGGTATTTTAATTTATTTATTTGTATTACTTTTTCTGAAGTTCATGAATTTAATCCCAGAACTGTTTAGCTTTTAAAAGAAAATAAAAATTAAGCAAACCAAGATCCCTTTTTTTAAGCCATATGCTAGCAACATCATTTAGTGAATTGAAGGGTCTGTCCATTAAAGGAAATCATAGAACGAAAAGATGTTACAAACATAGAATCATCTTCAGTATCAAAAAAATTCAGGTTTCCAATTTAAATCTATCTGGGCATGTTGGGCTCATGTTCATAATCCCAGAACTCTGGGAAGGGAGGGGAGGCATTAGGGGATTGTTACTATAAATTCAAGGTAAGCCATACAGGGTTACAATGTATGTCTGCTTCAAAAAGCAAAACAACTCAACAAAATCCCCAAAGTTCAAATCTTTGAGATCTTTACAAATTCTTTTATTTTTATTTTTTGATACTTTATTTACATTTCAAATGTTGTCCCCTTTCAAGGTCTCCCATTTGGAAACCCCCTATCCCATCCCCCCTGCCTCTATGAAGGTATTCCCCCACCCAGCCATCTTCCCTCCCTGGCATTCCCCTATACTGGGGCATCTAACACCCTCAGGCCCAAGGGCCTCTCCTCCCACTGAAGGCCAACAAGGCCATCCTCTGCCACATATGTGGCCAGCACCATGGGTCCCTCCATATGTATATTTTGGTTGGTGGTCCAGTCTCTGGGAGCACTGGGGGGCCTGACCAGTTGACACTGTTGCTCCCTCCATGGGGCTGCAAACTCCCTCAGCTCCTTCAGTCCTTTCTCCAAGTCCTCCATCTGGGACCTCACACTCAGCCCAATGGTTGCTGTGAAGTGACTCTTGGATATTCTGAACTTTTGGGCTAATAACCACTTAACAGTGAGTACATACCATGTTTGTTCTTTTGTGACTGCGTTACCTCACTCAGGATAATATTTTCAAGTTCCATCCATTTGTCTGCGAATTTCATGAAGTCATTGTTTTTAATAGCTGAGTAGTATTCCATTGTGTAAATGTACCACAATTTCTGTATCCATTCCTCTGTTGAGGGACATCTGGGTTGTTTCCAGTTTCTGGCTATTATAAATATGGCTGCTATGAACATAGTGGAACATGTGTCTTTATTACATGTTGGAGCATCTTCTGGGTATATGCCCAGGAGTGGTATAGCTGGGTCCTCAGGTAGTATTGTGTTCATTTTTCTGAGGGTCCGCCAAACTGATTTCCAGAGAGGTTGTATCAGCTTGCAATCCCACCAGCAATGGAGGAGTGTTCCTCTTTCTCCACATCCTCGCCAGCATCTGCTGTCACCTCAGTTTTTGATCTTAGCCTTTCTGACTGATGTGAGGTGGAATCTCAGGGTTGTTTTGATTTGCATTTTTCTGATAACTATCTTTACAAATTCTTAATACTATTTTACAGTCTTACTAATGGGTACTATAATATTTTTTTTTTGTAAGTGCCAACTTTGCGTCTAGAAAATGTTTGCAAAAATGCACAGAAGGCCAACAGCAACAGGGTTTCTCTGTGTTCTGCTTCCATTTGTTATGACATTTCCAGTTATGTAATCTCTCCATAGAGAAAGAGAAGTACTGCTGGGAATTAAATGTGTCAGATCCATGGGTGTGTATCTCTCCTATATGAGCACTTAGTCCTTAATGCACAATACTTTCCAGGTTGCATCCTTGGAGTTGCTGGGCTCAGTCATTTTTAAAATCCTTTTGCATTCTCTGTGTTTAATTTGAATATACATCCTTATCCCCCATTATTTTAATGCCAGTGATTCCAATGATGAGAACAGTGTGTCTCCTCAAAGTGCCAAGCCCATCACATAGTAACTGCTATAATAAGGGCAGAGGAGGAGCAATCAATCGTCGATGAAGAAGCCCCTGTCTTTGTCGTATGAATTAAACAGAGAGGAGCACATGAATCTCAACATTTATCTACTCCTTATTGAGTAGAAGGAAAAATGTCATGCCTCATTTGCAATCCCCACACATTGTTCTCACAGCGATTTGGAATGTGAAGGCTAATTCTCATGATACCAAGGAGCAAGAGAGACAGATGAGCTCTATACAAGACCACCAAATGCAATCTCCACCCTTTGCTTTGAAAGAAAGTCTAATTGCCTGCCACACATTAAATCTGTTTGATGGTGAATTGCTATTTCAGTCACATAAGCTAGCTCTATATCTCAAAGGGAGAGAATATATATTCATGATTTTGAAAACTCAAATGTTTCATGTTGGATTGCTACATGAAGCCATGAAAAATGAACTTGGAAAAGATATGAAAAATTTATGCCTCATGCTTCTTGTACATTTCAATACCAGATTTTAGTGTAATATATAGTGATGGTTGGCATAGCAACGGTGATCCAGGACCCTGATTATGCATATAAGAAAACTGGCAGCAAGGTGGAGCAGCCTTAAGCCAGAAATAACTGCCTTTCTCACAGTCCTACAATTGTGTCAGCTTTATATCAATTGTCTAGATTTGTATTGTGAAAATTACTGGTCAACTAACTAAATTGTGGGCTCTGAGCTGATTCTCTTGATAGCTTTCAGAACACTGGGGCAGAACAATATACAGAAGATATGAATTAGATTTTTTTATCTTGATTGCTTAAGAAATCAATAAAATTGATGAGTGCTGAAATAGATATAATTAAGAAAAAAGGAGAGCCCACACAGTTTTTGATTAAGTAGTATGGTAACAGGTTTTTTTTTTTTACCTAAATGATACAAAATCACTGTGGAATAAATCTATTGTATACACCGTATTGTTCAACTTTTCAACAAAATGGCTGCCAGCATTTAGTATGCTGGCACAGAACTGTGGGACTCTAGCTGCTTTCTTATTCTCAATTATTAGTATTGAAACCTTGTGTTCAAAATGAACTGATGATAGGCATTGAGTCAAAGAAAAGCTGCGGCACCATAATTTTTCGAAAAGGTGTTCATGAAATAGCTTTGAGGAGAAAAATAAAATAGAGAGCTTCTCCTAGTCTAGTTTGTACCTTTTCCAACTCTGGGAAAATGCTGCTTTCTACACAGGTGCAATGATTATACATTTTTGGCACTATATAGTGCCTTTATTATGAAGTAAGAAAAAAATACCCAATGACAAAAGTCTTCCACTATGAAAATAGTAGGAATTGGTTTTGAGGAGCTAGCTACTTTGATTATTATATTTCAGCCTCCTAACAATTAGAGTAAACTCCATTTAAAGATTAAAACTGTGAGGTTAAGCAATATCCTCAATGTCAAATATAATATCTCCTCATATTATGTTTGTAGAATTTGACCTGGAGACTATTTTTCTTACTATTATGTGTCTACTATATAGTTCAGATCAGGGGATCTTGATCTCAACTTTCCTAATACTGTGACTCTTTAATACAGTTCCTCATGTTGTGATGACCCCAACTCTAAAATTGTTTTGTTGCTATTTCATAACTGTAATTTTTCACTGTTACAAATCATAATGTAAATATTTGGAGGAGGTCCAGAGGTTTGCCAAAGGAGTTATGACCTACAGGTTGAGAGACACTGGTCTAGGTTCTGTCTCATTTTCGATACTATATGATCAGGACATGAAATCTTTCCAAGTAGTTTCCATTGGTCACATTCTGTGATAAGTTGTATTTGTTATTAGAATACTTACCTTTCTCCTTGCTATGACAAACAGTGACAAGAAGCAACTTAAAGGAGGAAGCCTTTATGTGTACTAATGCCTTGAAGTTCCTGTGCATCATGGCAGAGATGGCATAGCAGCAGGATCATGCTGTAGTTGGTTAGGTTGTGTCTGCAGCTAGAAAACAGTGAGTTGGATGAAGATGCTCAGCTTCCTTTGTCCTGTTGATTCAGCCTGAGATCCCAGTGCATAGGGAAGGTGCAGCTCACATTCAGAATGGGTTTTCTCTCCTCCATTCAACATCTCAGCAAATGCCCTCCCAGATATGCCCAGAGATGTGGTCTAGTTGATTCCAAGTCCATTCAAGTTAACAAAGAAGAAAAACCTTCCACAGTTCTCAATGTAACACATTAATATTTGATGATTCAAAAATAATCAGCATTATTATTTTAGTTGCAGAGGGTTAGAAATGATGGGACAACTTAGGAATTGTGCCTCAGTGTTTCTTTTCTGGGTAGAGTTAGGGGCATCAGCAAGCATGCAGATGCCTGAAGATTGATCAAGGGTAAAAGACCTGCTTCCAAGATGGTTGGTCCCCTTACATGACTGCTGTCAAGAGGCCTTAATTCTCTGTCTTGTGGGTCTGTCCAGAGAGTTGCTCGACTCCTATCACAAGAGTGCTCTAAGAAACCAAGGGCAGGTAGCAATACTTCTTATGATCTAGTCTAGGCAGTCACACACCTTTGGTCACTTTCTCCACATATATGTTAAAAACAAACCACTAACTCTAGCCCATATTCAATGGGAGGTTTTACTTTTTAAGGAAAGCAGCATCAAAAGGTATGAACACAGTTTCAAACAATCACAGAAGCTCACTTTGGAGTTCAGAAAACACTGTAGCCATGGAGACTGAGAGAATAGAAAAACAACCCAATTTCATGTACTTAAAGGAGCTAACAATATGGGCACAATGAAGCTGCCTACACTAAATATGATGAGTAATGCTAGGAAAGTTTTTATTATTCAAAGACTGAGTCCTGATAATACTCTAATGTGTCTGAATAATATAGAGGGGACTATTTAAATGATACTGTGTCATTGAAATACAATTATAGTAATGCGATGTTTTTCATAGAATGTCAGGCTCACAGTCAGTACCATTATTCATAAAGATTCAAGGACAAGACATTTTAGAAAAGAGAAAAAAATCATGTTAAGATAATCTGTTAATAGCTGTTTATGTCTTTCTTGCTCTTTCTGAATCTGTTGATTACATAATTGTTTGTTTTGGTTTCATGCTTGCTACATAGCCCTGGTTGGCCTAGAATACTCTCCATAGTCTAGGTTGGCCTCAAACATGTGATCCTGTTGCCTCCGCCCCTGACGGCTGAGAATGCAAAATTTTGGATATTCTTAAACTTACAGCACCTTGAGCCCCTGCTTTTCAAGTTCCTAGTCATTTAAAGCACATTCTCCAACTTTTGTAGTATTTCAAAGCCAGAGAGAAGAGTTTTGTTGTTTTTTTTTTAAAACTGAGTAACCAAAGGCACCTCTTTAGTGCAATAGGCAGCATGTCCATGTCATAAGCTCAAAAGCTGAATAACCAAGCCAATTCTCTTATTTCTGAACAAGATGGCAAAACAAGCAGAGAGATCTAATTAGAACCCTATGAACTTGGCTGTCTTTTTTTCCCCAGAAGCCTACACAGCACCTTATAGAGCTATGAAATCTAGCCAGCAGGGAGAGAGTTTCCTGGTGAATTTGAGATTGATTTCTGCAACCAAAGTGGCTAAAAGAGAGACCAGCGGTTGATTCTCAGGAAACATGGAGGAGGGGTAGATAAGATCAAAACACACTGCATGCATGCATGCATGCAATTTTCAAATAATAAGTACAAAAATTATTTTTTAAAGTGTCATTAAAACATAAAACAATTAGCAATAAGTGGGAGGGTGGGGAGCACCCTCTCAGAGGCAAAGGGGAGGGAGAATGGGGTGAAGAACTCTGGGAGTTGTGGATCAGGAAGGGGCAATATTTAGAATGTAAATAAATTAATTTATTTAATAAAAAACCCATAAAACAAAGTATAGATGTCTGGGACTTACTAAACTTATTCTCAGACCAAGTCCTACATCATTAATTTTACCATCAGCAATGTCTCTGAAACTGTTGTTAAAGAAATATAATGCCCAATATAGAGAAGTTGCAGATTTTTAAAAAGCAAACAAGTCCATCACCACTCCACGGCATCATCTATCTCAATGGGAAGTGTATCCCCTTGGTTTCCTTCATTAATACCTGTTTTACATTATTGAGAACTGTAGGGCTGGAGATATGGCTCAGCTGTTAAAGGCTAAGCTCACAACCAAAAATATAAGAGAACTGTACTGCCGACATAGTTTTGAATAGCTTTCTTTATTCACTTACTATTCAAGAAAAAAACAAAAACCACAAAAAACCTCATTTCTTCAAAATATTTTAGTAGCTCTTTCTTGCTGTTTGTGATAGTTGTGTAAATAATTGTTCAATGAGTTGTCATTTGCCATATTAACTATCCATCCATCTTACTGGATCTGCTAGATGTTGTTATCACCTGATTTGCTGATGTTGCGTTTACTTGCTTTCTCAGTTCAGCTACTGTAGCTATTGCTGTCAGCTGTTGTTCAAGTGCCCAATTTGATGGTGTCTCTACGTCTATATATCTGCTGCTTGCTATCTGTTCATTACTTTTGCTTGCCACATGCTTAATAAATGCACTTCTTTGAAGCCAAAAGCAAGGCTATCATCGATCATTCTCCACATGGCAGCATTAGTAGTACTCCAAGGAGCTTCCATTTATCTTCCTATACCAGACTCTACACACAATTCATCCAAATGCTAGGAATCTTTTGATTATGTTTATGCATGCCCACAAACAACTCGCACCTTGCATAAGGATGTGTTATGTTAAACTTAATGATTTGACATTCTTTCTCTGTTTTTCATCTCAAACTAAACAAGGTTTGAATGTCGTCTACACGTATCGCATCATGATAAAAATGACTTCATTCACTCCTACCCTGCTTTAGAGATTTTTCTTTTTCTCTTTTACTTAGGGTATTTTTTATCTTTATGTAAAAAGGTTTGAGTTTAAACAAGTTCAAGGACTCTTCCTGGGCTACATAGTGTGACTCTGTCTCTAAAAAGAAAGAAAGGAAGGAAGGAAGGAAGGAAGGAAGGAAGGAAACCATTCCCTTAAGAAAATTTCACCTGTGCAGGAAAGCTTTTTAGATACTTAGCAAAACCATCTTTCTTTACCTTCACTTTAAGTAATTATCATGATTATAGTATGTAGTACTCATAAATAACCCATGTTAACGTTCACTGAACTCACAGTAGACTGATACACATCTCTCCCACCTGACAGTCATCACCATTCCTGGTAAGTAGATTGTAATTTTCACGTCACATCGGGTGGTAATGTGCTCTCAGAGGGAGCAAGGAACAAAAGCAAAGAGTTTTTTGGCATTAATAGCGAGTATCACCGATCTTTCCCTACCCTCCATGAACAAGCCTGTGCTACATATTCAACGATACCTGGCTCTAAATTTCAGTGTCTAAGACATGGGGAACCTCTCTTCCTTTAGCCTCTCTTTCAAATGAAGTCATTTGAAACTTCCCATGTGTTTTCAAAGCCATTGCTTGACTTGATGCAACTGGTCTCCTGAGTTGAAAAATGTTTTTGACTCCTTAATGGTAGATGCCCAGACTATTGCTGTGCCTTGTTTATCTCTGGATTCATGGTAAGAGATTAGTCTTATTATCAGACATTAAGAGACTCTGACTTCCATGCCACACAACACTATGGAGGATATTTTTGGTGGTCATGTTGATATTGAGCTTATGTTAAATAGTGGCCAGTCTATTTGGGTGTGTGATTGATTATGGGTATATCCATGCACATGTTCATTTGCATTACAAGCAATTATGGAAATAAATTACACACTTAACTCTGCTCAATCACCCTCAGAGAAATGTCACCCATACAGTCAACCAATTAGGACTTCTTGAGTACTACATGCCCAGGAAATGGCAACCGTGGTGAATGAAGCATTGCAGCAAGACCCTCAATCTTTGTAAGAACTCTATTGTGGGTTGTCTCTCCAAGAATTGTCCTCTAAGACAGATTAAGGCAAGGCCATTCCTGGAAAAACAGCAACTACAAAAGGCAGGAAGGAGACAGGACTAGGAGATGGAAGTCATATTGCAGCCTAAGCACAGAATAGCCTTCACTCACTGCATTGTAGAGTATGTTGTTAGAAATGCCCTTCAACGGTACCTAGAATGGTCAGATAGCATAGCCTTCTATCCTTACATTAATCAGTAATTGAATGAATGTGCAGCACCCCAGGCAGGGATCTGACCTTGAATGAGGATGCTCTCTGCCACTCAGCAGTCTCCAAAGTTCATCTCTCTCCATCCCTCCCAATACTTTGGGATGGAAAGTTCTCCACTCAACATTGCTAAGGGTTTAATGTGTCTTTGAAGAGATATCCCCAGAAGGTTAATATCCTACCTTCACTATCCATGAATGTGACATCATTTAGCAGTAAGATAAATATGACCAAGTCAAGATTATGACAAGTCCTAATCTAATATAAACTATGTGTTTATTTTTAATAAAGAATATGTAGCAGGCATACAATTTGGGGTGTTAGAAGAAGGATCAGGAGTTCAAGGTCATCCTTTGCTATACAGTGTATTTGAAGTCAATCTGGGCTACATGAGACACTGCTATACACACACAAAAAAATAAATAAAGTAAGAGAAGGTACATGTCATGAAAAGCCAGAGACAGATATTCAGGTGTGTGTTGGGTGGGGGAAGTCACATCTTCAAACCAAGGAATGCTGAGGATTCTTGGTCATCACTACAAGACATTTGGAGAAGAAAGTTTCTACCCTGGGTCTTGGAAGAAATGTGGCCCTGTCAATCTCCAGACTGCAGAATTTTGTCTTTAGCATATTGAGGAAAGAGATTTCCATTATTTTAAGCCACATAGTTTGTGGTGCTTTGTTGCCAGAGCCTTAGGAGACTGCTATAGATGGAGATCTGGGTGGAAGATAATAAACCTAGTCTTGTAGGATGAAACTGACCTAAAAAAAGATCTCTAGGTATGGAAGTACCATGAAGACTGGAACATCTTGTGCTCTGAGCAGTTATAATGTGATTGGTGATAAATGTGTACATGTATGTATATGTATATACATATACATACATGTACACACACAACATCACACACAACATATATATATATAAAACAGTACAGAATTACTGCATGTAAGACACAGACACTGGCTAAATAATGAAACTTCCATGCCTATAGTCTACTTTTTACTAAAGAGAAAACTGAGAGCCAGAAAAGATTAGTCTCCTATCAATAGCCAGAGACAGGAGCAGCTGAACCCTGTCTCATGACCACTGGGTGAGTCTGGCACTACAGTAATACCGACTGTGGGCTAAGCTCTGTGAGAGACATGGGTCGAAAGAGCTGACAAAGAGTCCCTACTGAGGGAATGTGCCTGGAACAAAGCAAACTTATTTCCATTCCTGGAACAGAGCCCAGAATACAGGTCATATGGATAACAGGTTGGTGAGATCATTTCCAGTGTTTTTTGTGACCACATTTTCTTTCCCAGAATTATATTAACACCATCCACTCAAAAAAAGTAGCATTCCCTTTCAATCTTGTAGTAACAAAGCACACTAACACAATAGAAGATTTAAAAAAAAAAGGAAAGAAAAGACGATAAAATAATGGAGCAGTATTTCATTTGTATAAGTATCCTAACTTTAGCCCTGATTGTCCTCTTACCAGATGACAGCATGATTTTCATCCTCTGACATCATCTGAAATGTAGTGACTGATCTTAGTGCCAAATAACAACCGGGAGACAAAAATGAACATAGAAACACTTTTATATTTTGCTTTAAATCAACATTAACTAAAAGCTATTGTATTTTAAAATATTCATTTAAATGGTGAAATTACTTTCTGATGAACTAAAAGTAGAATCATCTCCCTAGAAAAAGTTTTGTGCCCAAACAGCTTACAATCAAATGGAGAACAGGAAGTGAATGCAGAAGGTTCTTTATAAGGTGCAAGGAAAACACGCAGGAAGCTCACTGAACAGTAGGGTGTAAGGAGAAGCCTTAGGCAGACATCAACTCTTCAAATGGACTAAACTCTAGAAGTGTCTTGAAGAAAAAACAGAAATTTCTCGTACAATGGTAGGATTTGCTGAAGGAGGCAGGAGGAGGAGGAGGATCATGAGTTCGAGTGCAGTCTGCATTACACATTTAGAAAGAAAGAGGGAAAGAAAGAAAGAAAGAAAGATGAGGGGATGGAGGAAGGGGGAAAAGGAAGGATGGAAGAAAGGAAGAAAGAAAAAAAGAACAAAAGAAAAAAGAAAATAAGTTATCTTAGAGGGAGGGTAAAATAAAAGAGGTGGACACTTTAGGGTTATTATCTGAATGCTAGGGGTATTGGAGGGACCCGTTTCAAGAAATAACAAGTCTCTCAGTCACATTTAGCAGAGTGTATGTGAGGGGGTAGGAGGCCACAGAATTTGAGTTGAGGCTAGACCATTTTGAGTTTGAACACCATACTGAAGGCAGTATGTACCAATGTAAATCATAGAAAGATTGACACAGAGGGGTGAAAAGTAAGATGACAATAAGGAAGGGTTGGTGACTGAGATAAGCATTAGAAACATTATTGTAATGGTCAAGCTAAGAAAAGGAAAATCCTTTCCCAAGACAATTTTCCAAGAAAGCAAGCAAATGTAATGAGTTTACCTCCAATATTCATCCTAGATTTAGGATTTTGGTTGAAGGCTATTACAAAAGGCATCCAGCAAAGCTGAGATCCATTCTCCCATTCTCTCTCTCTCTCTCTCTCTCTCTCTCTCTCTCTCTGTCCTTCTCCTTCCATTCTTCCATCCTTCCTTCCTTTATTTGTTGAGACAGGTTTGTTTGTGTAGCTCTAGCTGTCCTGGAACTCACTCTGTATTTGAAGCTGGCCTTGAGTTCAGATATTCACTTGCCTCTGCCTCTTGAGAGCTGGAATTACATCAGGGCTATGATTACTACTGGTTGAGGTAGAAGTCATTCAGGAAGACATCAGTAAATGAAGCACACAGAAAACAACATTGAAAAGCAAGAAACAGGTATCCATCAAGGATTTTAATTGAGTTTTGTTTTTCTGAACTTTCTAACATCTTTTTTATGTTTCTATCATGTTCTAAGTTTTTTGTTTTGTTTTTTGCTTTTTGCAGTATTTCAAAATGGATATGTTGTGAAACCTTACTGTTTGTGCAGTGGTAACTAAACACTGACACCATACAATTGAAATTATTTTTAGAATACTGAGAATTCCCCTGGTGCAGCACAAATAGTTATGATCATCATGATGTTTTGAAAAGGAGAAGTTTAGCTGGGATATCCATAAAAGAAACACACACAGACACACACACAGAGAGACAGAGACAGACAGACAGACAGAGTCAGAGACAGATATCAATTGGAACCCCTGTGCTGAAAGAACAGACCAGATTCCCACAAGTTGTCCTCTGACCTCTACACACTCAATCATGGTACATGTATGCACACGTCTGTGCATTATAAACACACACACACACACACACACACACACACATACACACACACACTTAAAAAAATGAACTGGAATAACCAAGCATGGTGACATACACCTGTGTACCCAGAACTTTGTAGGTAGAGGTAATAGGATAAGATATTCAAGGCCAGCCTCAGCTACATAACCAAATTCAGAAAGTTCAAAGCCAATTTGGGCTGTATGAGTTCTAAAAGATTTGAGCTTATTTTTTTCTCAATGTATTTGTAGAAAGGATTTTGACAATTCTTGGGCTGTGTCTGCCAATGATAACAGAATCTTTTGTTTTGTTTTTATTTTTAATATAGGGTCTTATTATGTAGCCCAAGGTATTATCAAACTCTTAAACTCCTGATTGCTGGGGTTTCATTCATATGTGTGTGTGTGTATATATATATCAGTAATCTATACTCAACTTATTTTGACCACCAGTGAAGGGAATAAGAATGATTAATAAATCAATGTTCAATTATAAAGCCTGTCTAGATTAATTTTTAAAAGAATGGCTAATATTCAAAATTAGAAAGATTGTTATTTAAGAAAAAATAATACAAGGCCTATTGAGGCAAACCAACTTTCTTGTTGATTTTGAGACAGAGTTTTGAAATATATTCCACACTAGCCCGGAACTCCCTATGTAGATGAGGCTGGCCAAGAATTTATGACAATCCTGCTTCTGCTTCCTTAGTGTTACTATCACAGGCTTTTTTGGGGGGTTTGGTTGTTTGTTGTTATTTTGTTTTATCATTTTATTATTTTCATAATAACTCAGAACATTTTAAGGATTTTGGTAGCATATAGTTATATTTCATTTAAATTTCCTTGGGAAAGTAGTAACTTTAAGGAAGTGGTCAAATGCATTTTTTATCAACTTGAAAAGCAAAAGTCTTGCTTTGTTTAGGGAAAATAATTTACGGATAAATGATTGCTTTCATTTTTAACAACTTTATGTCATGATCGTAGCATAGCTGTCCTCTCTGGAAGGGTTGGAGGAGTCAGAGAGGCACACAGTGTGTGAATGTGCAGGAAAAACTCATGTGTGGAGCTGGGTATGGAACTCAGTTGGTAGCATTAGGGCAGGAGGATCAGAAGTTCAAAATCATTCTCAGTTACCCAGGGAGTTCAAGACCAGCCTGATGTATATGAGACTCTGTCTTAAAATTTGTGTACATAAGAACATAGGTAGATTTAGCCACAGAGAACAGGGGAGGTTCTAGAAGAACATTTCACAAAGACCTGCTCTTGCCCTCAATAGGTTGCTCAGGTAGTTAATGAGGCATAAGGGCTTCAAGGCATACCTAGTCTCCTTCCAAGATAATGTGTCCACATGGTCATATAATTTTCATAAAAATTGCAAAAATAATATATGTTATCCACAACTAAGATGTTTGCCTGCCTCTTTCCATTATAGTTTTTCTGTTTTCTTGTACATTGGAGATACCCACAGCATTTGAAAATAAATATACACCTAGGGTGAAATTGACTTGTGAACAGTTTGTGTTATGGGACATTTCTCTTTCATATCTGTACTGTGACCAGCACAGCCATAAACTCACAGGTCTGCAGCATCACCTCTGTTTCCCTCACCTCTTTCTTTCCTTTGTCCTTTGTGTGTGTGTGTGTGTGTGTGTGTGTGTGTGTGTGTGTGTTTTCTCGTGTATATGTGGAGTACTTTTCTATCATAGCTCATTGAGGTGGGGTCTCTCAAACAAATCCAGAACCCACTGATGTGAGTCTCAACAGCCAGTTTGCTCTGGGGATCACCCATGTCTGTCTTCCATTATTTACATGGGTTATGGGGATCCAAACTCTGCTCCCCACACTTACATTGCAAATGCTTTAATCACCTACCATTTTCTCTATTACCTTTCTCTCTTTCTTTTCATGGAAGGCTAATGAGACAGGGTTTCTTGTAGCCCTGGTAGGCTTCAAACTACACACCCGAGAATGAACTTGTATGTCTGATCCCCTGGCCTCTACTTCGTGAATGCTAGGATTTCAAGAATGCACCATCACATCTGGTTTATGTGGTGCTGTAGGTTTAACTCAAGGCTTCCTGCATAATAAGCAAAAATTCAACCAACTAAGCTACATCCCTAGCTTGCTCCCCTCCTCTTTTTGATACGGAGTTTTGCCATTCTTTAAGAGAATTAGGTTTCTGGGATACTGCATTGGCCGTAGGGAGCCATGGTTCATTGAGACCCCATGATAAAACAGGAGAAACCACAAGAATCTATTAGTTCTCTGATGAAACATCTATGAACACAGTTGGATTGTGTCCAGAGGATCTCTAGGGAGAATTCCTTGTTTTTTCACCATAGCCACCCCAGGAGCTTTAAGCTGCTCCTGGAATGCCTGGCAGGAGTCAGTTTCTTGGGCTTTCAAGGATAACCTGGGAGTCCTAGACTTCTCTAACAAGCACTACCTCTCAGCATCTTCTGGACCTTTGAGGACAACCCAAGTTCCATGACTCCCTTGAATAATGGCAGGTATAGAGCCCTAGATTCACCTCTCACTAGAGAACTGGTGGCTTTTCCCTGCCTGGAGAATATGAGTGGTAAGAAGCCTTCCACAGATTTTCAAGAGAGCAGGTTTGTGGATGCTTTGTAGCAAGCTGGTACAATCTCAGATAAACCAAGGGCTTGATGCTTATATTCAAGATGCACTCTAAATAGTGAATTAATTCAGCAATCATTTGTTGATTTACAATGGGCCTTGCAATTCTCTGGGCCAGAAATATCCTAGGAAGAAGTGGTAAATAGGACCTTGAATATTCTATACAGTGAAGGCACTGAAGACATGCCTTATCACACCATGAAGGGATGCTAAGATCGTATTTTGATGGAACATGTCTCGCTGGTCTCAGCTCTCTCTCCCTATCCACATGACCTAGCCTGTGTTCAACTCCGAGTTGCTGTTGATGCAACTCTCACACCCTTTGTTAGTTTCCCATCTAATCCAATCCAATTTAGGGAGAGTAAAATTTTGCTGGAGATCATAGTGGCAGGGACTCATCATATCTCTGACATATGAAGTTGATTTGAAAACATGGTACAAGTATGTGATCCCCTCCAAATTGATGTGTGTGTGTGCGCGCGCGCACACGCGTGTATGTGTGTAGGATAGTGCATGTGTGCACATGTGTAGACCACAAAAATTGATGGAGAATCTCTCCTTCTATTATTCTCTACCATATTTTTTTAGATAGTCTCATCAAACCTTAAGCTCACTGCTTTTGCAAAACAAGCTAGAAAGAGATCTTTTGGGATCAATCCTTCCTGTCTCTGCCTCCCCAGCTAAGATTGTAACTTGGTTTCTTACATCGATGCTGGGGATACAGACTCTCTGTTTGCCCAGCAAGCACTTTACAGGCTGAGCCACGGCCTTAGCCACTCCCTTCAAATACTTTCTCCCAGACCGAATGCTATCTCCAGCTTTTCCTTCCTCCAGCTCAAGTCAGCTCCACTTAGTTTCACCTCCTCCCCTTTCTTTAGCGTGAAATCCGAGTACGACACAGCTCCCAAGCCGGGAGATTTTCCTCTCTCCAGTGAACTTGGCAATACATCTTTTCAATTATTAGCTGAGACTGGTCTCACCCTCTACAGGAATGCTAGTACCAACTGCTAACTGACAACCCATCTCTCCACTGGCTACCGACAAAATGTGAGAAGGATTACTGTTTTTCTATCACAGCTGGACTGGGTCATGTCATTGCAACCTTCTTGATAGAATTTTCATTTACAAGGGGCCATTCAAAATTGAATTTTAGTATGAAAATGGGAAAAAAGACAAACCTATATCATTCTATCACCCATATTACTCATAGCTCATATTTGTGTGATTTTTCTCCTAGGAGTTTTTATCCATTTGTTTTTGTTTGTTTGCTTGTTTGGTTTGCCTCCCTCCCAAGTGTAATTTTGACTACACTATATGCCCTGTAATTATACTATATGTGTGTGTACTTATAACCACATTGCATACATATTACTTTTTAAATGTAGATCCTAAATATATTGCACGTTACTGATAAGCAGCACACAGGCCATTTAAATGTTTATGTGACAAAGGCTCAAACACTCCACTTTGACTTATATTGCTAGTGCCCTGTCACTATTGTAACAAACCACCATGCAGCTTTAAAAACACAAATGAACTAGCTAACCATTCTGGAGGTTCTAAGCCCAATACATTCTTAGTGAGTTGACATCTGTGTGTGTGTTCCAGGAATTAGTTCATAGACACCTTTAAGGCAGTTAGCTTTCTGCCTGCTACACCTGTGTATTTCATATTATTGGGTCTTTAGGCTGCTTCTCTGGTTTGACTATAGTATATAGAACAACCACAAATGCCATCATTTGTTTTCCTGTTTTCTTCCTAAGTAAGCCAGTCCTAATTATTTATAAGTCCCTTCTCCTAAAGGAAGAAATCACAGAGTAGAAATGTTCTCAGCAGAGATGTTTGTTGCCATTGGCATTAAAGTAGTGGAGGTTAGCAAATACATTAATAATACTGGGATTCTGTTTTGTTTGTTTATTCTGACAGGGTCTCATGTACCCTCTTCCCAGTCTCAAACTCCTGACCTTTCAGCCTACACTTTCCAAGTGCTCAGATTATTACTGGCTTAGGGTTTCTATTGCTGTGAAGGGACATCATGACCATGGCAATTCTTATAAAGGACAACATTTAATTGGGGCTGGCTCATAGTTTCAGAGGTCCAGTCCATTATCATCATGTTAGGAAGCATGGCCTCCTACAGGGAGACATGATGCTGGAGAAAGAAGTGAGAGTTCTACATCTTGATCTGCAGGCAGCAGACGTGAAGACTGAGACACTGCCATGATTTGAGTTTCTTAGACCTCAAAGTCCACCTCCACAGTGATACACTTCCTCCGACAAGGCTCCACCCACTTTAACAAGGCCACACCTACTAATAGTGCCACTCCTTATGGGTTGAGCATTCAAACATAGGAGACTATGGGGGCCATTCTTATTCAAACCACCACATTCCTGATGTACCACCATGCCCAGTAGGTCACATAAAGTATCTGACAAAGTAGGAATGTAACCCTTTTTCAGTACTGTCACTGGGCTGGACCAGACAATATAAATCATAAAGTATGGTATTATTAGTGACCGTCATGGTGATTATAGAGATGGCAGTTACAGCTAACGGAACAGTTGCAAGAAGATCAGACAGAGTGGTCATATTATTAGTTCTATTAATTTCTGACAATTACACAGCTGGTACTTTGAATCATTTATCTTGTCTACAGGGAGAGGAAAACTCAGAAACAAAGTCTATTAGTCATAATCAGTGTGAGAATGCTTTTTGAAATTTTAATATTTCTGCTATGGTTTGAGTACCCCCCCCCCAAAAAAACCCTTATATTGAGATTTAATTACCATCATAACAATATTAAAAGGTGAGACCTATTGATGATTCTGATGATTCGGCTGTGAAGGCTTTGCCTCATGAATGAATTAATGGTTTTATCACAGGAGTATGTTAATCATGGTGACAGTGGATCACTGGCTCCCCCAAAATTATTATTTTGAAATTGAGTGTAGTAGTGCACTCCTATAAACCCAGCACTCTGGAACTAGAAGTAAGAGGATGAAGAGATCAAGGCCAACCTGGGCTACATTAGACCTTGTTTCAAGAAATAAAGAAACAAAGAAACAAAGGGAGCATGCACGCTGATCAGAAAAACAGGTAGGCTAACCCAGATCTTCACCTCTCCCTGAATCCCTCCAAATCCTATGCCCTAGTCTCATCCCTAACTTTGCAGCAGACCACCTGCTGGGGACGCCTCTCCCTCGCCCTCCATTTCCAGCAGACCTCACAGATCTTACCCTCCTAATCTCCCTCCCGGACTCATTGCCATAGACCAGTCCTAACTCCAGCAGACACTCCAAACACATAGGCTCCGTTCCTCAAAGTCCAGTCCCCTACTCTCAGTCTGAAGATGCTAACTTTGTGCATCTGATAATGCTTAATGGTTTGAAACTCACTGTGTTGCCTAGCGTGCACTACACAGCCTAGAATGTGCATTAACTCATGGAGAGAGATCACCCTCAGCCTCCCAAGGGCTGGGATTATAGGAATGCACCATTTTACATTTCTAAAATGTAATTGTTTATTACCCACCAATAATAGAGTCTCTCTGCCTGCCCCACTCCACTTGGACCAGGGTAACTTTAGTCTCATGCATTTGTAACTCTTGTCTAATTTTATTCCCCTAAGCTAAGAAAAACAAAAGAGTCTCAGCTTCCTGGCTGTTTGCTCAGCCTCCTCTCTCTTCTTGTCCTTCTTGTCCTAGGCCCATGTTGTTTCTTTTGGAGCAAGTTTTCAAAACATCAAGGGAGATAAAGATCTGTGGATCATAATTCGTGCATACTTCTTAAGAATTGGATTTTTCTATTCTGTGTCCCTAACAGTGAAACCATGCCAAGAATCTATTTCAAAAAGTAAAGCCAAGATGTTTCTCCCTGCCACTAGCAGAGATAAACAGCTTTCTATCTAAACCTAAGGTGAAATGAGCAAGTAGACATTGATCCATGGCTTTGTATTTCACTAACGCAATCCCTTTCCCAAGCTCTTTATGCTGTTCATCAACTGATGTTTGAGTTCATTTTTGTGTGTTTGTGTGGGGGGGGGATGTATTTGTTCTCTGGGGACATGAAGTCTGCAGTTCTGCTGGTATTCAGGAACTTTTTAAAAATCTATGTGCATATTCAAGTTGAAAGGAAGCAGATGTCATGCTTGGGTTTGGTAGAAGCACACATACTTGGGAGGACTTGCACACTACAACTCACTTCCTTCACCAAATTGGTAATACAGCTGCTAGGAAAGTGTAGATGTTGAGACAGTTAACCCAGGCCTTTCACCTGAGACCTATTTCAGTGGGCTCTGGTCTCATATACCAACTTAGTAACTAACAATCAAGCCTCAGTTCTAGAGTTAGAAGAGAGTAAACACGAAGGGTAAATTGAAGTCCATTGTCACAACAGAACATGTAGTTTCAGCCTGGTCCATTAGCGGTGGGGAGAAATTGGCCAGTTTTGAGAGAGTCTTGGACTTAAGTGAGGATCTATACATTAAAAAATGTATGTGGAGAGCAGAATATAGAACTGGGAATCCGAATCAGTTTAAAAGTTGTAGATGTGGGGTTAGAGATGCAATAAAGTGTCAAGTGCTTTCCAGGTATGCTCAAAGCCCCAGGTTTAATCTCTAATATGCAGGAGTTTATCAGTAGGGAGAACACCAGACCTGGGACTGTAACTCAGTTGGCAGAAGGATTGCCAAGCATGAACTAAGTTCTAGGTTTGATTCCCCAGCATAGCCTAAACACTGGAGTCATACTGCAGGCCTGTGATTTCAGCACTCTGGGCAAGAGGGCAGAATGATAGGACATTCTAGCTCATCCTTGGCTATATAGTGAGTTTGAGACAAGCCTGGGCTACATGAAATCCTGACACAAAATAAAATAATGGAACAGAATAGATGGTAGTTGTAAGATTCCTTCAGCTGATCCAAACTAACAAACAACCTAAGGGACAGTTAGCTAAAACCTCTGTTTAGGGATAGAATATAAAAACAAATTTGATGCCTCTCTGAAAGGTTATATTAATTTGACTGGAAGATGATTCAAAGAGAATGATTCAAATACTAAGAATCCACCAGTAAAATGGACATTGGGACATGTAAGTTGTGCACATATTAGCCTGTGGTATTCTATTATAGCAGCACAAAAGAATGAGGACACATGAAATCTACATTTAAGTACAAGGCAGTATGAGACAACATCTCTGTTTATTTGTAATAAAATCTATCATATCCCCCATTAAATTGCAAAACTAAAAACAAAACCAAAATTGATATTTCTCAGAAAGGTAAGAGGAATTTGTCTGGAGGATGATTGGAATTGGATGCTTCAAATACCAAAAATTCACCAGCAAAAAATGGGCTTTGGGAAATGTGAGATATCTGATAAGCTTCTAGAAATTCTAGACAGTTTATTTTATCTTGGCAACCAAAGAAAGAGAACATTCCTCAATTCATTGCCAACATCTCCCCAGGGTATCTGGTATGTGGGCAAAGGCAGATTAGGGATGTTCAGGGCAGCAAAGCGGTCACTGGAAGTAAAATTCCTCCACACAGGTTCTGAGAGGGAGAACTGGGTATCTTCCTGGTAAATGGGCCACAAAGAGTCATACAGACTAAGAAAAGAAGAAGAAACAGAGAGTATGAAGAACCACCCTTCTCCTCTCTACTTGAACTGATCTTTGTTGGCCTCTCATTATACATAAAGAAGCAAATCTTAATTAATAACATTTTTCCAGAAGCTGCAGAGATGGCTCAGGAGATAAAACCTCTTAGTTCACTTACAGAAGAGCTAAACTTGGTTTCCACAGACCATATCAGGTGCCTCACAACCTTTAACTCCAACTATAGGGGATCCAATAGCCTCTTCTAGTCTCCTCAGGTACCTGGACTCATATGCACATATTCACACACACACACACACACACACACACACACACACACGCATGTGCGTGGGAACCTAATTAAAAATAATAAATCTTTAATAAAAAATTTCCTAGAAAATATACCTTTTAACTATTAATTTAGCACCGAATCCCCTTGGAGATGGGGGGAAGGGGGAAGGAGGTATGGAATGGGGAATTGCCGAGGGGCAGACTGGGAGAGAGATGAAGTCTGGACTGTAAAAAATGATTAAAGAATAAAAATAAGTACATTTAAATAAAAAATTCAAAAATAAATTATCTCACACGATATTTATTGTAGGATTCATAAAGTCTAGCAAAATATTTAGAGGTCTCAGATCTTATAGTAACATTCCAGCTTTTAATTCAGACCTACAGGATTTTAACTTTTAAATTTAGAAAACATAACAGGAATTTTCCAGTGCCTGGCAATTTTGAGACATGACGTTCACTCAATTTCTTTTCCTCCACAGAATTTTAGCATAAGTAGTAAGTATGTATGTACAGTATGGCCTGAGAACAGAGATACTATCAGAAAAGAAAAGGGATAGCCTATCTGTAATAGACATTTTGAGCATAAAGAATCCTTCTTAAAAGGTCAGGGAGATAACTCAGTAAGTAAAGGGCTTGCTACATAAGCCTAAATACCTGAATTGACACTACCAGCACCCAAGTAAAAGCCTGGTACAGGCGTACATGTTTGTCATTCCAGGATTGAATTGGTGCAGATGGGTGGACACTAGACCACTTGTTGGCTAACCAGTATAACTGAAAATGGTGAGTTCTAAGTTCAACAAAAAATATTGTGTTGGTATCGGGACCGCCAGGCTGGTGATATCACACCTAGGTGACAGCTCGACCCACCCACCTGTTACCAAGGCAACAGCCACCATATTCCCAGAATCCACTTGGCCCACCGCCTACCCTTACCTGCGGCTACATCACTCTCTCTATATAAACGGTCTGATCTCTCTCTCTCTCTCTCTCTCTCTCTCTCTCTCTCTCTCTCTCTCTACCTTGCCCCCTGCCCTTCCAATAAACTCCCCACATGGAACTGTTTGGCCTGGTGTGGTTTCTGGAGACGCATGATAACTCCGCTCATGTCTGACCATATCATCATCATTTTAATACGAGATATTGTCTTAAAAACTAAGGTGGTGAGTGATTGAGGACTTGATGTCAACTCTGACCTTCACACACAGGCATCTGAAAGCTAATGTGTGAACACACACAGGAACACACATATGCACGCACACATGGATTTAAAAAATTAGTTTATTGATCTATATTATTGGCCCATTCCTGAGACTTCAAACATCTCATTGGCAGACTCTTTTTGCAACAATTAGCATGGATATTGCTGACTGGTTTTCTTCCCACTGACCCTTTCACACTCACAACAAGCGCTTGAGCTTTCTAGAGTCTTTATCATTAGTCCGAATGCATCAGGTTTCTTTCCTAGTTTGAAGGACATCGACTCACAGATGGCCGGGATTCTTTGCGTATTCCTTCCTTACTCCTACTGTAAGAGTTAGCTGCCATTTTGGGGACATCAGAAGTGAAAGATCTTGGAAACTGTGACCCTCAAACTTACATGTTCCTTCAATAAAAATTACTTTTAAAACAACCAATTTTAAAAAGGTTATAAAATTCTTCTTAAGCTGGAGCTTAGGTTTCAATGCTGTTAGTCATTTGCCCTGGGGTGTCAACTCTCTGATGTAGTCAAAGAAAGTTTGAACTTGTAGTTTGTTTGGATTCTGCTGTAGTGAGTTGGTCTAATGCTGCTATGTATTCAAGTGCTAAATACTGTCTCCCAAGACCTTGTTGCTCCAAGAGGAGCAAATGCTCATATATGCCAGCTTTTGTTATATAAGCCTTGTCTCCCACCAAGTTATCTGTAATTGGTTAATAAAGATGCCTACAGTCTGTAGCTTGGCAGAGGAGGTAGGTGGGGCTTAAGTTCCTGGGCTTGGGCTCTGAGGCAGGTACCACAGGAGGGGAGAAGAAAGGGAAGGAAGGAGGCAGAAGTTGCCATGGGGTAGATGGATCATGAGCACATGACCATGAGGGCTGACCTGTTAGAGTAGGAGCGGCCCTAGCAGAACATGGCAAATGATACCTCAGGGTTATTAACAGGGAAGTAGACTAAATAGCATAGAAGGTTGATATTTGCCCAGCTCTATTGCTTTAAGGCTTATTATAAATATAGAGGTTTTATGTCTTTTATTCAGGAACTAAATGATCTAAGGTGGGGTAGAAACCCCCAAATAATATTTACCACAACATTTTGCCATGTAAGGCTAGATAGAACGTGTTCTAGTTTCCTGCATCTCTGAGTGAAAACTGGCATGGGGTGGGGATGGGAGGGTCATTTCCACAAAACCCAACAAGCATACCTGTCTTCTGGCTTCTACTGCGAGACTGCCAAGTTACAACATGGTTCCTCTTTATCCCTATGTCTGCCAGGTGCATAGCAGATGATCAATAGAAGAATGCCTGGACAACAAAGGAATGCTGAGAGCGGGGATGCTCATTCCCAGGGATGAGACCATTAAGCGGTTATCCAGTATCAAGTGGTCAGCCCCTCGAATAGAATCAGATACACAAAAGCTCCAATAAACAGATGAGTAGATTTTATTTACATGATTATTCATATGTAGATGGATAGATAAATAAATAGATAATAAAGATAATAAGAGAGATAAAAATAGTAAAGATAGATAAGTAATAAAATCAAACTTCTATTGCTATTATACAAAAAAAGGGAAAAGAAACAAGCAAACAAAAAACACGTGGACTTTTTTTACTGTATTATGTTCCAAGTAATCTTATTTCTCTTTGCTTTTCCGGTACTAGTAATAGCATCTAAGAACTTGTTACAAATGAAAATTTGAAAATGCATACACACACACACACACACACACATACATACAATAGACCAACTACAAAGGTTTGATTAAATCTTCAAGTTGGTGGATAAATTAAATATCTCCCTTTGATTATTATAAAATTCTGTACATGTATTGAAATACAGCATTGCATCCAAGAAATATGTCCAGCTATTCTGTGTCAATTATTAGCAAAACAAACCCTTAAGAGACAGCAGGGTGTGGTGGGGCTTGCCTGTAATCCCAATACTTGGGAAGTGGAAGCAGGTGGATCAGGACTTCAAGACCATTCTCAGGAACATAGTGAATCAGAGGCCAGCCTGCTGTAAGAGATTGTATCAAAGATTTTTTTAAAAAAAAAAAGGAAGGAAGGAAGGAAGAAAGAAAGAAAGGACCTTGAACTTCGGATTCTCCTGTCATCACCTTGCAAATTCTGAGATGTCTTGAGTACATCATGACCTCAATTTTCCCCATCCAGTTTAAGCAGAACAAACAAACCATAGTTTGTTAAAAAGAAAGGAAAGGAAGGGGGAAAACTTCAAAACCCTGAGCCACAGGTACACAGCTGTAAAGTTAACACTGAGCTGCTAAGGCAGGATTGCCATGAGCTGGAGATCAGTCTAGGCTGCATATTGTCAACCGATTTTAAAATACGATTAGAATACTGCAACTCAGGGAATTGGCTGCAGATTGGCATCA
The DNA here is from genome assembly GCA_019843965.1 of Rhynchomys soricoides. NCBI lineage: Eukaryota > Metazoa > Chordata > Mammalia > Rodentia > Muridae > Rhynchomys > Rhynchomys soricoides. The sequence goes on along the minus strand of JADRCH010007686.1, from coordinate 3,418,675 downwards.
CCTGAGAAGTTCTCAGACTAAGCAAATACAGCTTTAGACCAATTAAACCAGAGTCTCTGGGGTTGTAGCTCTTTGTTGTTTGTAATGCCTCAAGTAATCCCGTGAGCCAACAGTCTAGTAGAGAAGCAACTCTGCAGGCTTGCTATGGTAAAGGGAACTCTGCCTTAAGAAACTTAACTGCAGTATCAATGTTTGAGGTGTAAGACATTCCCCACTCCTGCCACCCTCCACCCAGACCAATGTGTTTGTTGCTCCGAAGAAGAAAAATGATATTCTAAAGACATACCAGTGTCAGGCTTTCCGGCTGTATAAGGCTATTAAAGCAATGGTCTCCAAGAAATTGAAATTTCCTCAGAAATCTTGTGCTGGAAGAAGGAAACGTCTCCAAGGCTGCTACAAGTAAGAGGAAGAACTTGTCTTCCAGGAAGAGTTTTCACACAGTTCGGACAAATTTCAGACAATCTTGCAGAATGGAGCTGAGAAACTTATGGGGAAAGATGGGTGAACCAGGACTTCTTTGTGGTGCATGCCTCTTGTCTTCTATTTAAATCTAAGTCATATATCAGGACCTCAAAAATAGAGGTGGAGGATTATGGGACCTCTTTATTTGTTCCTCTTCATTGACTAAATCGCCTTTCTCTACTTTTCATCATATTTGTCTGTTGGCCTACTGATGGTGTGTCACTGAGCCTAGCGTTTTAGGACTGCCAGGATCCAGATTCTGACCCTAAAAGCTGTGGTAGTGTGTGTGTTCTTTCCATATGTGCCCATAAAGGCAAAGCTGGCACAGAGCTATGGATCATCTAAGGTCCAATCTTGGGAACTTTGGGCCATGTTGTGTAACCCACCAAGGTTCAGAGGGTCTGCTCCCTATATTTTCTCATTTGGTTCTAAAGAGCAAGGAAAATGCATGCATTCTTAACAGTTTGTTAGCCTGGATTCCTGGACCCAGGGAGGCGTAAAGAACACCGGACAAGTAAGACACTGGAGGAATTTTCATTTTGAATCAGGGTTTGGCCTTTTGCCTTGCCATGCCAGCCAGCTTCGAGGCCTGTGAACTAGGTCATTGGGCTAAACTTTTCAGTACAGGTCAATGTTCCTGTCAAAGAGCAGGTGTTCAATGTTCCTGTCAAAGAGCAGGTGTGCAAACCACTGGCGAGGTTGACCGATCCATTAGCAAATTCTCCAGCCCCTTCCCTGACTACATCCATCTGGTGCAAACGACAAAGCTGTGTACCCAGGAGAAGAACAAATACAGCCCAGGGGCCAAAACTACACAGCACTCCACCTTCTCCTGGAACATATTCTGTGCCCTAGGTTTGGTGCTTCAATACACCTGAGATCAGCAAACAATTAATGTCTGCAGGTTTGATATAAATGCATGCTGAAATCATCTAGGTTGATGATTTTTTGAGTCCTGGGCCGAAAACTGAGATAGATGACTTAGAGGACCTCTAAGGATTGTCTGTTGAGCCATGGAGATGAATGAAGGAAAAAGAACTAATTGACAAGGTTTGCAGATGCATTCTCTATGAAAGGAATACAGTGGGTAATCATCCAAAGCTTCATCTGTACAGAGTAGGGCAGAGAATAAGGTCTGGAGGCTGTGCATGGGCAAAGCCTTACAAGATTAGCATATCAAATGAACAAATTGTCCAGGAAGAAGGCTGGAAGCCCCTAGCTAACAGATCAATGTTCCTGTCAAAGAACAGGTGTGCAACCCACTGGCGAAGTTGACCAATCCATTAGCAAACTCCACCCCTTTCCTGACTGCATCCATCTTGTGCAAATGAAAAAGCGGTAGGAACCCCAAAATCAGTTTATAGAAATAAAATGTGAGCTACACATGCAAACCATAATGCATTTTAAATTTATAGTGACCACAGTTTTGTCTACATGCATATATGTGTGTTCCTCTACTTATGTGTACATGAATGTAGAGGCCAGAAGAAAATCTGAAGTATAATTTCTCATGTGCCATTCATCTTTTTTTTTTTTTTAGGCAGATCTTTCACTGGCTTTGAGCTCACCAAGTAGGCTAAGAAAGCCTACAGAGATCTGTCTATCTCTGCCTTGCCAGCATTGGGATTAAAAGCATGTGCCAATAGGCCTGACATTTTAAATATGAGTTCTAGAGATCAAAGTCAGGTCCTTGTGCTTATAAGGCAAGCATTTTCCCAACTGAAACACTATTTTTTTTAAAAAAAACAAATTATTTATTTTTATTTTTATGCACATTAATGTTTTGACTACATGTATGTCTGTGTGAGGGTGTCTGATCCTCTGGAACTGGAGTTATAAACAGTTATGAGCCGCCATGTGGGTGCTAGAAATTGAACTTGGGTCCTCTGTAACAGCAGCCAGTGCTCTTAACTGTTGTACCATCTCTCCAGCCCCCCCCCATAAATTGGTGAAATTAATTTTTATAATATATTTAACCCAATAGCTTTAAAAATATTTCAACATATAATGTTGATGCCAGCAGCAATGTATTCTATATTCTTTTCCTTTCTTGGAATTGTATTTTATATATGCACTTGAGCACATGGACTTGAGCAAATACCACAGGACACATGCAGAGATCAGAGTACAACTTTCAGGCATTGGCTCTCTCCACTACAGATTCTGGGGATCAAGTTCAAGTGGTCAGCCTTGTATGGCAAGTGTTTTCTCTGGCTGAGTCATCTCTCTGGCTCTTGTTTGATGTCATTAGAATCTGTGTTTGTTTGTTTGTTTTGTTTTGTTTGTTTCTTTTGTACTCTTATTACACGTCTCTATTCAGATTAGTCATATTTCAACTATTTGGTAGCCTCATGAGTCAAAATTACCATATTGTACAGTATATTCTAAAAACTGAAGCTGTAAACCCAACCAAAATCAATCCTTCTTCTAGGCTTTAGGAGAGGAAGCCATGTATAAATGGCTCATTGGAGGAAAAGTTCTTCCTGGGACCCCATGGGATACAGAATGGCTTGCAGCAGGAGTCTGCTGCCATCCTAGCTAGGGCAGAGCTCTGGTTCCAAGTGTTCAAGAAAATAGAGCCAAAAGGATATTTGAACAAGCCTCTCCATTTGATTTCAGTTTTATACCACTCTCTCAGTGCTATTATGGGAGAATAACTCTCAAGTGTTGCAGATAAATGACCCAGCTAACAATTTAAGATGGGCCATTAATCTCAGCCTCATGGCAGGCGTGAAGGGGAAAATAGATGAGTTCTCCTCACAAACCCAATTAGAAATATGGAAGTAGCATGAGAGAGGAGAGGAGAGGAGGGGAAGGGGAGGGAGGGGAGGGGAGCAGAAAGGAGGGGAGGGGGAGAGTAGAGAGAAAGGGAGAGATTCTCATAGCAGAATAAGCAGTGTTATAAATAACAGAAGGGCCAGGCAGTGGTGGCACACTCCTTTAGTCCCAACACTTGGGAGGCAGAGGCAGGCAGATTTCTGAGTTCGAGGCCAGCCTGGTCTACAGAGTGAGTTCCAGGACAGCCAGGGCTACACAGAGAAACCTTGTCTCGAAAAATTAAAAAAAAAAAGGGGGGGGGGTAACAGACAACAAGTCCCACCCAAGGGATATACTTTTAGGGCTGAAGAGAAGGCTCAGAGGTTAAGAGCACTGACTGCTCTTCCAAAGGTCCTGAGTTCAACTGAGTTCAATTCCTAGCAACCACATGGTGGCTCACAACCATCTATAATGGGATCTGATGCCTCTTCTGGTGTGTCTGAAGACAGCTACATTGTACTCATATAAATAAAATCTTTAAAAAAAATTCCAGAGATGAGGACTGGCAATGCTGGTGTGACAGTTGCCCCCAGATATGTTGGTTTTTTTGTTTTTTGTTTTTTAAAAAAGAAAGAACAGAAGGGTGGAAGACAAAAGTAGACCCCAACTTTTATGTGAAATAAGAGAGATCCTTGAACATCAAATTTCCTGGAAAATGCAAAGGAATTAATGGAGTTAAGACTTCTCAAAGGAGACAGCAATATATCAGAGAGATCATCCTTCACCCAATCTGTTGCACAGTAACAAGCATAAAATTCATTTCAGAAAAGCACAGTGCATTGGGGTCCTCTATTTTCCTCCCTGTGGTTCCTTCCTGACAAGTTAAACAAGGAAAACAAATTGAAGTTAAAAAAAATTAATAAAAAAGAAAGATATGTGAGAGGTATGTGGGGGTGGAGAAAATAAGGGGGAACAAGAGTGTTTAGCATGCCACTCCTTCAGAAAACAGGGAAGGGTGACAGAGACATATACCTGACCTGGGCCCTAAGCACATAGGTAAGGGAGACCCCAGTCAGGTTATCCTTTGTTGGGTACACACAGAACAAAGACAGTGAGAGCTTCCAGCTGCTTTGTCCCTCAGCTTTGCTTTCTACATTGATCTAATGACAAGTTCTTAGACTGAGGCAAAAGTAGATAGATAGATAGATAGATAGATAGATAGATAGATAGAAGATAGGGCTATGGTTCAGTGGATAAAGTGACTGCTGCACAAGCAAATAGGAGTTTAGCTCATATCCCAGAACCCATGAAAAGCCAGGAGCAGCAGTGGCCAACATCTGTAACTGGGGAATCAGGACAAAAAGATGCTTGGAGCTCCTTAGATGGCCAACTTCACTGTCATCAACCAGTTGATGAGCTTTAGGTTCAGTGAGAGTCCCTGTGCCAACAAAGATAAAAAGTGATAGAGGAAGATACTAGATATTGACCTCTGATCTCTACATCCATGCACACTCACAAGCACACACCCATATTGCACAAGTATATACCATGTACCAATTTTTAAAAAGATGAATAAATGTGTACAAATTAACAGTTTAGGTTATTTTTATCACTCAAGGAAATGCATCCAGAAAAGGACCATTGTTCATTTCTAGCTCGCAAGCACAAAGAACCTTTATTGAAAATTACCAGTTTTCTGGTTTCCATCTGTGGCAGGAGACCTCTGACAGGGCCACCAGGGCTCCATAGCCAAATAGGGCTGGCAGAAAGCTAGCCGCCCAGGAGTGTGGAAAAGCCCCTGAGAGGAGGTAAGAGGTCTAACACTGCTCAGCAGGACTCCCCCTGAATCCTTAGGACACAGGGACTGAGGAACAGCCAGGAGGAAGAAGCCTTCTGGTTTCCATCTGTGGCAGGAGACCTCTGCCTGGGCCACCAGGGCTCCATAGCCAAATAGCACTGGAAGAAAGATAGCCTCCCAGAACTGTGGGTAAGCCTGCCTGCTCAGAGGGATCCACCTGGAATATCTAGGACACAGGGACTGAGGAGTGGGCTTCTGGTTTCTTTCGGTGGCTAGAGAGCAGATCCTGTGACACAGGGCTCCATACTAAAATAGTGCCAGGAGAGAGCTGGAATCACAGGAGTGCCAACACACCTTGAAGCACAGGCAAGACAATCACTTCCTCACTGCATCAAGAGGGACCCTTGCAGAGCCATCAGGACACAGGAAACAAGGGACAGCTGGGGATTAGATCCTTCTTCTTTCTGTTTGCAACCCAGAGCTGACCCTGCACCACAGCTCTCCAAACCCAAATTCCTCTCAGAGAGAACTGGTCTTCAAGGAGTATTGACACCAAGGCTTGCAGGAAAGACAAGCCACAGTCAGAGAGAGTAAGACCACCTAACACCAGAGATAACCAGACAGCAAAAGGCAAGGGCAAGAACACAAGGAACAGAAACCAAGGCTACTTGGCATCATCAGCTCTCCCACCACAGTAAGCCCTGGATACCCCAACACACCAGAAAAGGAAGGCTCAGACTTAAAATCACATCTCATGAGGATGATAGATTTTAAGAAGGAAATAAAAAACTCCCTTAAAGAAATACAAGAGAACACGGGTAAACAACTAGAAGCCCTTAAAGAGGAAACACAAAAATCCCTTAAAGAATTACAAGAAACCACAATCAAGCAGACAAAGGAAATGAACAAAACCATCCAGGAAGTAAAAACAGAAATAGAAACAGTAAAGAAATGACAACGGGAGACAACTGTGGAGTTAGAAAACCTAGAAAAGAAACCAGGATTCATAGATGCCAGCATCATTAACAGAATACAAGAGATAGAAGAGAGAATCTCAGGTGCAGAAGACACTATAGAAAACATGGACACAACAGTCAAAGAAAACACAAAATGCAAAAAGCTCCTAACCCAAAACATCCAGGATATCCAGGATACAATGAGAAGACAGAACTTGAGGATAATAGGTATAGAAGAGAGTGAAGATTCCCAACTTAAAGGGCCAGTAAATATCTTCAAAAAAATTATAGAAGAAAACTTCCATAACCTAAAGAAAGAGATGAACATAAATATATAAGAAACCTACAGAACTCCAAATAGACTAAAACAGAAAAGAAATTCCTCCTGTTACATTATAGTCAAAACACCAAATATACAAAATGAGGAAAGAATATTAAAAGCAGTAAGGGAAAAAGGGCAAGTAACATATAAAGGCAGACCTATCAGAATTACACCAGACTTTTCACCAGAGACTATGAAAGCTAGAAGATCCTGGGCAGATCTCATACAGACTCTAAGAGAACAAAAATGCCAGTCCAGGCTGCTATACCCAGCAAAATTCTCAATAATCATACATGGTGAAACCAAAATATTCTATGACAAATCCAAATTTGCACAGTATGTTTACACAAACCCAGCCCCACAAAGAATAATACATGGAAAATGCCAACTCAAGGAGAGAAACTACACCCAAGAAAAACCAAGAAAGTAATCTTTCAACAAACTCAAAGAAGATAGCCACACAAACATAAAAACAACATTGAAAAAAACAGGAAGCAACAATCACTATTCTTTAATATCTCTTAACGTCAATGGACTCAATTCCCCAATAAAAAGACATAGATTGACAGACTGGATCCATAAACAGGACCCAGCATTTTGCTGCACCCAGGAAACGTACCTCCGTGTTAAAGACAAACACTATCTCAGAGTAAAGGACTGGAAAACAATTTTCCAGGCAAATGGCCCCAAGAAACAGGCTGGAGTAGCCATTCTAATATCGGATAAAATCAACTTTCAATCAAAAATCATAAAAAAGGATAAGGAAGGACACTTCATAGTCATCAACGGAAAAATCTACCAAGAAGAACTCTCAATTCTGAACATCTATGCCCCAAATGCAGGAGTTCCCACATTCATAAAAGAAACTTTACTAAAGCTCAAAGCACACATTGCACCTCACACAATAATAGTGGGAGACTTCAACACCCCACTATCATCAATAGACAGATTTTTGAAACACAAACTAAACAGAGACACAGTGAAACTAACAGATGTTATGAACCAAATGGATTTAACAGATATCTATAAAACATTTCATCCTAAATCAAAAGAATATACCTTCTTCTCAGCACCTCATGGTACCTTCTCCAAAATTGATCATACAATTGGTCACAAAACAATCCTCAACAGCTATAAGAAAATTGAAATAATCCCATGCCTCCTATCAGATCACTACAGAATGCTTGTCTTCAATGGCAACAACAACAGCAGAAAGCCCACATACACATGGAAGCTGAACAATGCTCTACTCAATGATAACGTGGTCAAGGAAGAAATAAAGAAAGAAATTAAAGACTTCCTAGAATTTAATGAAAATGAAAGTAAAACATACCCAAACCTATGGGACACAATGAAAGCAGTATTAAGAGGAAAACTCATAGCTCTGAATGCCTCCAAAAAGAAACTGGAGATAGCATATACTACAAGCTTAACTGCACAACTGAAAGCTCTAGAACAAAAAGAAGCTAATACACCCAAGAGGAGTAGAAGGCAGGAAATAATCAAACTCAGGGCTGAAATCAACCAAGTAGAAACTAAAAGAACTATACAAAGAATCAACAAAACCAGGAGCTGGTTCTGTGAGAAAATCAACAAGATAGACAAACCCTTAGCCAGACTAACCAGAGGGCACAGAGACAGTATCCAAATTAACAAAATTAGAAATGAAAAGGGAGATATATCAACAGATTCTGAGGAAATTCAAAAAATCATCAGATCCTACTACAAAAGCCTATACTCAACAAAATTGGAAAATCTGGATGAAATGGACAAGTTTCTAGACAGATACCAAATACCAAAGTTAAGTCAGAATCAGATAAATCATCTAAACAGTCCAAAAACCCCTAAAGAAATAGAAGCAGTCATTAAAAGCCTCCCAACCAAAAAAATTCCAGGACCAGATGGGTTCAGTGCAGAATTATATCAGACCTTCAAAGAAGACCTAATACCAATACTCTTCAATGTATTCCAGAAAATAGAAACAGAAGGAACACAACCCAATTCATTCTATGAGGCCACAGTTACACTGATACCAAAACCTCACAAAGACCCAACAATAAAAGGAAACTTCAGACCAATTTCCTTTATGAATATTGATGCAAAAATACTCAATAAAATTCTTGCAAACTGAATCCAAGAACATCAAAATGATCTTTCACCATGGTCAAGAAGGCTTCATCCCAGGGATGAAGGAATCTGGAAATCCATCAATGTAATCCACTACATAAACAAACTCAAAGAAAAAAAAGCACATGGTCATTTCGTTAGATGCTGAAAAAACATTTGACAAAATTCAACATCGCTTCATGATAAAAGTCTTGGAAAGATCAGGAATTCAAGGAGCATACCTAAACATAGTAAAAGCAATATACAGCAGACCAGTGACCAACATCAAACTAAATGGAGAGAAACTCGAAGCAATCCCACTAAAATCAGGGACTAGGCAAGGCTGCCTTCTCTCCCTATCTATTCAATACAGTACTTGAAGTTCTAGCTAGAGCAATTAGACAACAAATGGAGGTCAAAGGGATACAAATTGGAAAGGAAGAAGTCAAAATATTACTATTTGCAGATGATAGGATGGTATACTTAAGTGACACAAAAAACTCCACCAGAGATCTGCTATAGCTGATGAACACCTTCAGCAAAGTGGACGGATACAAAATTAACTCAAGCAAATCAGTAGCCTTCCTATACTCGAAGGAGAAACAGGTTGAGGAAGAAATCAGGGAAATGACACCCTTCACAATAGTCACAAACAATATAAAGTATCTTGGTGTGAGTCTAACCAAGCAAGTGAAATATCTGTATGACAAGAACTTCAAGTCTCTGAAGGAAGAAATCGAAGAAGACCTCAGATAATGAAAAGATTTCCCATGCTCATGGATTGGCAAGATTAATATAGTTAAAATGGCCATCCTGCCAAAAGCAATCTACAGATTCAATGCAATCTTCATCAAAATTCCAACTCAATTCTTCATAGACTTAGAAAGAGCAATTCTCAAATTCATTTGGAATAACAAAATACCCAGGATAGCAAAAACTATTCTCAACAACAAAAGGACTTCTGGGGGAATCAGCCTCCCTGACCTCAAGCTGTACTACAGAGCAGTAGTGATAAAAAACAGCATGGTGTTGGTACCATGACAGGCAGGTAGATCAATGGAATAGAATTGAAGACCCAGAAATGAACCCCCACACTTATGGTCACTTGATCTTTGACAAAGGAGCTAAAACCATCCACTGGAAAAAAAGACAGCATTTTCAACAAATGGTGCTGGTTCAACTGGTGGTCTACATCTAGAAGTTTGCAAATTGATGCATTCCTATCTCCCTGTACAAAGCTCAAGTTCAAGTTGATCAAGGACCCCCACATAAAACCAGATACACTGAATCTAATAGAAGAGAAAGTGGGGAAAAGTCTCCAATATATGGGTACAGGGGAAAAGTTCCTGAACAATACACCAATGGCTTATGCTCTAAGATCAAGAATCAACAAATGGAACCTCATGAAGTTACAAAGCTTCTGTAAGGCAAAGGACACTACTATCAATAGGACAAAATGGCAACCTACAGATTGGGAAAAGATTTTTACCAATCCTATGTCCAATAGAGGGCCAATATCCAATATATACAAAGAACTCAAGAAGCTAGACTCCAGAGATCCAAATAATCCTATCCAAAAATGGGGAACAGAGCTAAACAGAGAATTCTCAACTGAGGAAACTCGAAGGGCTGAGAAGCACCTAAAGAAATGTTCAACACCCTTAGTCATCAGGGAAATGCAAATCAAAACAACCCTGAGATTTCACCTCACACCAGTCAGAATGGCTAAGATCAAAAACTCAGGTGACAGCAGATGTTGGCGAGGATGTGGAGAAAGAGGAACACTCCTCCTTTGCTGGTAGGAACGCAAGCTGATACAACCTCTCTGGATATCAGTTTGGTGGACCCTCAGAAAAAAATGAACATAATACTACCTGAGGACCCAGCGATACCACTCCTGGGTATATACCCAGAAGCTGCTCCAACATGTAATAAAGACACATGCTCCACTATGTTTGTAGCAGCCATATTTATAATAGCCAGAAACTGGAAACAGCCCCTATGTCCCTCAACAGAAGAATGTATACAGAAAATGTGGTACATTTTAACAATGGAATACTACTCAGCTATTAAAAACAATGACTTCATGAAATTTGCAAATGGACAAATGGATGGAACTTGAAAATATCATAATGAGAGAGGTAACGCAGTCACAAAAGAATGAACATGGTATGTACTCACTGATAAGTGGTTATTAGCCCAAAAGTTCAGAATATCCAAGAGTCACTTCACAGCAACCATTGGGCTGAGTGTGAAGTCCCAGATGGAGGACTTGGAGAAGGGACTGAAGGAGCTGAGGGAGTTTGCACCCCCACGGAGGGAGCAACAGTGTCAACAGGCCTGACCCCTCGATGCTCCCAGAAACTGGATCACCAACCAAAGAATACACATGGAGGGACCCATGATGCTGGCCACATATGTGGCAGAGGAGGGTCTTGTAAGCCCTCAGGGGAAGGAGAGGCCCTTGGGCCTGAGGGTGTTAGATCCCCCAATATAGCAGAATGTCAAGGAGAGAAGACAAGAGTGGATTGGTGGTTGGGTGGGGGAATACCCTCACAGAGGCAGGGCTCAAAGAGGGAGGGAATAGGGAGGTTCCAAAGGGGAGATCTGGAAAGGGAGAAACATTTAAAATGTAAATAAAGTATCAAAAAATAAGATTTTTCTCTCATATAAAATATCCTGATTATGGTTTCCCAGTCCTCTATTCTCCAAGTCCACAAGCTTCATCTATACCCATCCCTTTCTGTCTCTCATTAGAAAATAAGTAGGCTTCTATGGGACTATAATATAATATGATAAAACAAAAACTATCACATCAACGTTGGACAAGACAAACCAATAGAAGGAAAAGAGCCCAAGAGAGACCCACTCATTCATACACTCAAGAATCCCCCCCAAAAATCCACTAAATTGGAAACCATTATATATATAATAGATATATATATCTATTATATATATTATATATATATCTATTATATATATATACCAATATATATATATCTATATAACAGATATATATATATTGGTATATATAGATATATTGGTATATATCTATATTATATATATATAATATAGATAGATTATGCAGAGAACCTATAGGGTACAAAATGAGGAAAGAATATATAAGTAAAAAATAAAAAATAATAGATCACCCATTTTTATAGAGATATTCCAAGTAAGTATAAGCAAAATGTCCAGGAAAGAAGACAAGTTGATCCTATGCTAAAGATTATCCAAGGCCAGATGACTGAACTTCAAGATTATAGAGAGTCAAAATGCTGCAGATCAGAACCAAACTATCGTAGGATATTTTTTTCCCATTAAAGTAATTCATGATGTCACTGACTTAACATCCTTATGACTATCTAAACCAGTGTTTGTCAACCTGTCGATCACAACCCCTTTAGGGGGATGTTACATGTCAAGGTATCCTGCATATCAGATATTTACATTATGATTCATAACTTGCAAAAATTAGTTATGAAGTGGCAACAAAGTAATTTTATGGTTGGGGTCACCAGAACATGAAGAACTGTACTAAACGGTTACAGCATTTCTGGTTTTTTTTTTTTGTTTTTTGTTTTTGGCTTTTCGAGACAGGGTTTCTCTGTATAGCCCTGGCTGTCCTGGAACTCACTCTGTAGACCAGGCTGGCCTCGAACTCAGAAATCTGCCTGCCTCTGCCTCCCAAGTGCTGGGAATAAAGGCGTGCGCCACCACCGCCCAGCAGGTTACAGCATTTCAAAAGCTGAGAACCACTGATCTAAACTGTTAAAATGTATTCTTAGTAGACTACTAGTTTGCACTCACCCAAAAGCTAAAAATGTCATCTGATAGCATCTGGTATCCTCTGTAGTTTTCTCCCCTTTCTTTAGCTTATCTACCTGTGAACCCAGCCAATATATTGGGTAAGTGCCTTGACCCATGACTGTCTTTTTTTCCATAAATGATAGAGTTCCATGTAACCACTTCTACAGTGAGTGCAATGTCTTCCAGGGCAACCAGTATCACTGTTCCTGGGCCATGGTCATTAATATCTGGCTAAGTAAACTGTCTCCTTTGTGGTGAAGGATATTTACATAAGAATGTTAAAATAGGGGATTGAGTAGATAGAGCAACATCCAAGGTTGTTCTCCAGTTTACACACACACACACACACACACACACACACACACACACATGAAATTCCCCAGGTAGAAATGTTCAGAGAATATCACAAACAAGATTGCTTTTCTTGTTTTCAGTCAGACACATCTCTTAACTCCCTTGGGACTTAATATTGTTTTTAAAATTATACTCCACTCTCCCCTTGGCTGTCCAGTACTCTCCCAGTACCTGTTGGCTTCAGATGAGATAGAGCATAAAGTAGAAGACAGGTAGATCTTACTACAGAACAACATGAGCCACTTGGAAGAATCGACAATGACCAAATGCGCACTGAGGAGCAAAACACTCACAGGGTGAGAGTGGAAATAGACAAGGAGATCTAAATTTGTGGGCCTGAGTGTTTATGGAATCTTTATACTATTTTCTAAGTCTCTGGCACAGGTGGCTTTTCTGTCCTGGTGATAGAGCAAATGGTTTAACCTTAAAAGAAGAGGACAGCACTTTGTGTCATTTGCCAGAAAGCCTTCTAGTTAATAATCTTAAACTCTTCTTGACACTTCAAACACTCATATCTCCTCTTGGGGCAGAGATGAGACACACATTCCAATCTCATGTAACACTATAGATTAAAACATTAAGAGAAAAAAATAGCAAATATATTGTGGTGGTGTGACTAAGAGTGGTTCCCATAGGCTTATATATTTGAATGCTTGGTCATCAGGGAGCAGCAGTACTTGAGATGGATTAGGAGGTGTGGCCCTGTAGATGTGGCCTTATTGAAGGAAGTATGTTATTTGGGGTGGGCTTTTGAGGTTTCAAAAGCCCAAACTAGGCCCAGCGTCTGTCTCTTCCTGCTGCTTTTGGATACAGATGAAAGACTGTCAGCTACTTCTCCAGTACCAGGTCTGCCTGCATGTCACCATGCTTCCTGTCATGATGATAACGGACTAAACCTCTGAAACTGTAAGTCAGCCCCAATTAAATGTTTTCCTTTGTAAGAGTTGTCATGGTCATGGTGTCTCTTCACAGCAATAGAACACTAAGACATAAATCTCATATATCTGTAAGAGTCATCATAATTTACCTCTGCTACTGCACCCCTTTAGTATAGCATTTTAAACCATTATATACTTTCCTTTTGCATTATTTCACTCTGTTTCATCTTCATAGCAATATAGAGTGTGTGTTTTATCTACATTTTACAGGTATAAAACTGAAGCGGTAAATACACACATGTGAAGGTGAGACAGTGGGTGGATTCTGTGTTGTGTGTGAGCCTGAATGTATGATAGAGGTGCACATGAACACACACATATAAATGTATGTATGTATGTAATTATATGTTGAGAGTTTCATGTATACAACTGGGGTGCATATATACGGAAACACACACACACACAACACACACACGCATACACACACAACTACTTACCTACCTTTAGGGGTTGTTGGGATCTCCGGTGGTTACATGGAGGAGTTGTGCCCTAGATCCCTAACTCCCTGATTAAGAGGGGCAGAGTTTGGCTTGACCCACCTCAAAGTAGAGTCCTGGTTCATTTTTCAGAAATCTAGGAAATGAGAAGGCAGGTTTTAATAATCATGGTTTTATCTTCTCTTGCAACTCCATGGTTAAGCTGGAGGAGGAAAAAGATATCATCCTAATTATCACTCATATCCCAATGATTAATTCCAAGAATCTGATGGTTAAAGATCAAGCTCTGGGAATTGAGGCCATTTCTTACCCATTATGTCAGGTACCAGTGGCAGAGAAAATGTTCAAGTAGGGAGAGAATTCTTATAATTGGGCTCTCTAGTATATGTTGGTAAATGAGTGTCAAAACCCCTGAAGAGGCACCAGGCACCAATAGGGTGTGGCTGAATCAGAAGTTCACCAATGACAATGCCCCATTCTCTTCTGTGACTATTTTAAATTTTAAAGAGGGGCAATTGTGAGGCTAAAAAACTGTAAGTCAGTTTAAAGTGCCTGCCAACATGCACAAAATCAGCTTCCCAACATCACATAAAATCAAGCATGGTGATGAAGGCCTGTAATCTCATTACTCAGAAAGTCGAGGCAGGAAGATCAGAAGTTCCAGGTCAGCCTTGGCTACACAGTGCTTTTGACACCAGAGACTAGCATGGGGTACATGAGACTCTGTTGCAAAAGAGAGAATAGATGGGCAATTACTGGGGACCACACATAGTTTGGTGTAGAGCAAATGGTGAAACTGTTATTGGTTTCAGGTATTATCTGATATCACATGTACATACAACGTATTTAGGTAATATTCAGCACCCCAACTCCTCCTGGATCCCCCCATTTCCCTCCATATTTCTGCCTCCCTTTCATAATCCACTGAGTTCGATTAGTGCTGCCCCATTTACACATGGGTTTGGGACAACCTGCTGAAGCCTTGGCAACCTATCAGGGACTACACCCATAAAGCTCTCCCTTAACAACTACCAACTATCATCAGCTCCTCAGCCAGAGGTCAGGGCTCACGTGACCATCCCCCAGCCAAGCTGTACTGTTGACTGGCTTATTCTTGTGCAGACAACATGAAATTGCTTGAGTTTATGAGTTCAGCAGCCTTATCACTTACAGAAGGCACTGTTTTAGCCCAGTCTTCCCCAATGTTTGGTTCTTACAGCCTTTCTGTGCCTTCATGCTAGATTTGCCTCGAGCCTTGGGGTATGCATGTGATATAGACATGTCGTTCATAACTGAACGCTCTGCAGACACATATTCTCTGCGCTTTGGCCAGTTGGGAGTTTCTGTGTTAAGTGCTGTCCACAAAGAAGCTTCTCTGATAAGCTGTTGAAAGCTGCACTCATCTGTGGGCTTCACTCCAGCCGGAATCACTCAGGTCCCACATGCTATGGCACATGAAGATCTGCAGACAGCCAGAAACAAACAAAAAGGATGATAGAGCAACAATCACAGGCTTTTAAAGAGGCCTGACCCAGAGCAAAGGTAAAGAGCTGAACAAATGGGAAGCCATTACAGGTGTCAGACCGGGACTAGCAAACCCCATATAGAGGCAGGAAGCTTTCAAGGCACAGAGCTGTCAAGGGGAGGGTATTGACTACTTATGGCGTGAAAATGAGCCACCTCAAACAGGGGAATCATGCCAATGTGAGGTCCAAGGACAGAGCAAGAAATTTGTTATCTGGCATGTACACCCAAAACTTAGCTAATTTACTGTTAGTGTGTACATCTACATCAGTCTTGGGTGCCTCTCCTTTCATCTCTTAGGCAAGGGGGTGGCATATTCATATCCTGGTTTCTCTGACATGTTTTGGAAAAGTTCATGTGTCCATTTATCCCCAACTTAATTGGATAAATTCACATGTGGTTTTTTTAACTAACAAGAATAAATTGCTTAGGAGGCCAGTGAGATGGCTTAGTGGGAAACTACCCTTGCTGCCAAACCTGTGGACCAGAGTTCAATCCCCTGAACCCACATGATGAACTGACTGCTGACCTCCACTTTCATGATGTAATATAAGCATGCTACTGGAACACACACACATAAATAAACTAAACATAAATATAAATGTAAGAAACAGACAAGTTATTAAACAGTTTGTGCCTTACAGTGTCATACATTGTAACAGTATGGGACAGTGGGACGTTTTTCTTTGTAATAGACTGTGTGTGGTCAATGTCTGGTAACATCTACTTGCCCACATAAATTCCCAAGTGATTCTACCTTAGCATTTGTACTTAAAATGGAGTAGCTCAGGATAATCTGCCATTTTGTAAAATGGAGTGATTTGGGGATAGGGCACAGACTGCTCTCTGCTTGGGGTAAGAACATAGCTAGCTCTTTACAGACACAAAGATTTTTAATCACTTTCTTAATTTTATTTTTTTCCTTCTAGATCCTATCTTTACAGGTTCATTTTGTTCATATAAAGCACTCCGTCAATGTAATCCTAAATCAAGTCACTCCATGATAATCATTTCAAAAGATGATAGGTCTGGAGAATAGAAAATATTTCAAAATAGTACTTTTTTAAATTAACATATAAACTATACACATTTCCCACCAATGATGTTGAAATGTACAATCTGAAACCATAAATCTGAAGTAAAGGTCTCAAATTGAATTGCCAACAAGTGATATTAATGCTACTTGACTCTGAACCATAGTTTTACTGGGTAGATTTTATAATACTCCTAATACATGATAAAAAGAACAATAGAAGATAAGTATTCACATTTATTTATTATAAGTGTTACATGACATGGGAGCCTTCAGAAATGAAGACCCAAAGAAACAGGGAAAACTATATTTGTATGATCATGGAAACCAGAAGTGAGCATTGGATCCCCTAGAACTGAAGTCACAGGCAGTTGTGAGCCATTCTGCATGGCTACTGGAAACTGAACTTGGAACTTGGGTCCTCAAGAAGAGCAGTTCTTAGCAGCTGAGCCATCTCGCTAGCCCAGTTCAAGTGCAGTCATTGTACATCATCATATAACCAACGCTGACTGAGAGGTTTAAAATAATACTAATACTAATAATTATAATTATAACTTGTTGCAAATTGGGTCTAATGAGATGTCTCAGCAGGCAAAGGCATCTGCTGCTGTCAACCTCCCAATCTGAGTTCAATTCCTGAGACTGACAAGGGAGGAGAAAAATGGATTTCAAAGAGTTATTCTCTGACTTCTATCTATAGCATACATCCTCTCTCTCTCTCTCTCTCTCTCTCTCTCTCTCTCTCTCTCTCTCTCTCTCTCTCCCCAATAAAATAAGATATAATTACACCTTGTTTTCAGAAGTCCTTTGCTCATTGAACTTAATCAGTATCTTCCTATAAAGTTAGTTCTTGGAAGGTAGATATTGTTCTTTTACCTTTCTGGATAAATTTGTACGTTTTGCTCAGGAAAGGAACTAAATTTTGTCCAACTTGGCAAGATTTATATAGTTTAAGAACAAGCATCCTACTGGCAAGAGAAGAGTACTCAAAAACAACTGATTCTTACCCTTAGGATGAACTTGTTTAGCCAACTGTTAGCCAATGCTAGGCAGGCATTTTTAGGGGCACCCTCCTATGTTCTTAGGAAGGTCCTTTGTAATTATTACATGATTTTGTAGTGGTTTGCTTCAGCAGAGGCCTTTTGAAAGGCCATAAGGAATTAGCACAAATCTTGGGCCACAGGTTCATTCTTTTAGGGTAATATTGTCCATTGTAATATTAAATTCTTCATCCTGAGGTCTTTAGTTTACAGCTTTTGACATGAGATGTATCACCTTGAACTGAGTGTGTTATTTCACTTGATGACCAGTCTTTCTTAGTTGAATATGTGCAAATTTCCTTAATAGAAGCCTCTTGGTCATAATTGGTGCAGGAGAACACCACTTTAAGTTACCTTGTCTACATTGCTCTTTACCAGCTGCAGGTAAAACATTTTCCCCATTCTTCTGAGTCTTAGCTGTGCTTATTACAATGCAACCAAGAGGCCAATCCAAATGTACTCCGTTCTACAGCTAGTAAATATGTATGCATGTGAAGAGGAAAACCGCTTGACTCTTCTTGAATTTACTCCACGTTCTTAAGCCCACTAATTGTGAATTAAGCAATTTTAGAAATGAAGACTGCCATGAAGTTGAGGCTCCATATATTGCTGCAGTTTGTGTGACAAAAATATATCCATCGAACAGTGATTTTCAAAGCTTTTTTATCAGTGTCATATCTCTTCTCAAAACTGTAGAGGCCCACTGTTAGCTGCGTTATTTTTCACTTACTCACACCCCCCCACACACACACACATTAAATACTATTTGGGGGCTTAGAAAACAATGACTCCAAAATATGGTGGAATTTTTGTTTTACTTTGTTAGCATTTTGAACAACTTAATCTAAAGACAAGGAAAATGACTTGATAGCAGTCTTGTTACTCTTACCTAGAGGAAATGAAATCTTCTCCCACAGAATTTCCTCCTTGTCTGCTTTAAGATCAGACTGTAAAGCTTCCAAGGGAAAGTAATTGTCATCCAGCTCCCTCCCGAGTCCCATTACCTAGCTTAGAAGATTGAAAGATTGGGGAACTGAGTAGATGTCCAGCTTCCATTACAAGGTAATATCTGTCCCTTGGGTTCATTATACTACCAGAGAGTGTTTCCGGTTCCACCCATTCTTCTAATAATCATTTCTACATCTTGAAAATTGTCTCAATCCCCTGCTCTCCCCCTTGCCATAGAAAATGTACTATATAAATTTGTGGGTAATGTTCAGTGGATGGGTAACTTTTGCTCCCCCGTCTCCATGGTTGTTCCCCCTTTTTGCATGGCAATGAATGTGTACATTATCCTCCTATTTAGTCTTTATTGATTTATTTCAGCAAGCCTTTCTCTCTTATACCACAAACCAGCTAGGGGCACAACGTTGAGAAGGAAAGTCATGAGAACTGGGGAGTGTACAGGCCTGAGCACAGGGCAACTCATTGTGAGGAAGGGATTAGAAAACTCTTGATTGAAACTCATACAAGTTTGGAAAGGATGAATGCGAATGTGACTGGGGTAAGTCAGGAGGGGAATCCCAAGTTAAGGAAATGACAAGAATGAATGTGTATAGTTGACAATGATGTTGAAATATTTGAGGGACGGCTAATTCATTCTGGCATGAATTTACAGGAAAGCAGGGAGCACTAGAGGATAAGGAAGTGGCTCAGGGTCACATTACAGAGATATTTTTCATGGTATTGTATAGATTCTGGATGCTTATCATCTATATAGAAATCAAGATGAATAGATAAATAATAAATATCGATTAGGGTAATGAATGATTTAGGGGTGTGTGTGTGTTTGTGTGTGTTTGTGTATGGGGGGTATGAAATCTAGGCAGAGCATAGAAAATGGCCTAGAAGAGAGATGATACCCTAGGAGTACATGTTTCTTTGAAGGCTGATGAATTACTGAAATAGGAAATGCCTGATTTAGAAGCTGCTTCTGAGAGGATTCTCAATAGAGTGCAAGGAGAAGGAGAAGGTACAGATGCCTGAGGTAGAGGGTCTGTGTGGATGATGATAGTGTCATGTGAGAAAGGAAATTTAGAAACAACAGCAAAGTGGAGGTGACGCTAAGGAGGCTGATCCTTGACATGTTGTAGTAAAAGCACCTGTGAGTCAACACCAGCATTATGTGCTGTGCCTTCTGACCGGATATACTAGCAAGGTCAAAAACAGCACATATCAAGTTCTCTTGCCACAAATTCTAACTGTAACAGAACATCAGGCAATCAAGAACAGAGGGATAGGTTACAAAAAAAAAAAAAAAAAGCTAACGGTTTTCCAAATTGTTAGTTCCAGGTCTGCAGGCCTGGGGATGTAACTCAATGGTAGAGTGCTTTACCTAGAAAACAGGAGGCTCTAGATTTTACTCACAATACTTTTTAAAAGACACCTCCTGTCCAAATGTCAGTGTTCATATAAGACAAGTGGGAAACAAAACATTCCAGATTAAAAATGACTAAACTAAAGGGACAGTACACTGCAATGGCTGATCCTGAATGGAGTCTTGGATCCCACAGAGTCATAAAAATCAACAATAACAAAAATTTACATTTGGGCTTGCCAGGTGGTTCAGCATGAATATGCTTGCTGCCAAGCTTTAACCCCTCAGTTCATTCCCTCAAGTTATCAGATAGAAAAGAACAAACCAGTTATACTCTGGAAGCTATTTGGCAACTTGAAAAATCAATGGTGGCTAGTAGTGATCCAAACCACAGTTGCTTATAGACGTCAAATTATTTCCTATCTGAGAGATGACTGGAGCTCAAATTGCCTTTTCTCACCTACTGTGACAAGACAGATTTGACTCAGTTTGCACACTCATTGCACTGTTTTTCACCTATAACTGTGTTCTATGGATTCTTCTTTTCACAGTAAATACCTTAGCACTTTATTCATTAATGACATGAATACAATCTGTAACATTTATTTTTGCATAGAAAGTCATGTTTTTAAGTTAAAAGACCACCTTTAAATGTATAGGGACCTAAAACATGGCTATCTTACTCTATCAAGTTCAGTTTAACTCTTGTTTTGGTTTGGTTTTTGGTTAGCATGGGGAATAGAGAAAATAAGAATCCAGGCCCATTATCCACAATAATATTTACACATAAAGAAGCACACACCACAAAACATTCATATATATACACAACTCCATAAAGTAGGCCATAGTGATTGGCATGAAACAGTCTAAACTCCAGTCACATGCAAGAGGATAGTCTCTAATCCAATAAAGGCACAGTTATTATGTAATAGCAGACAGCCTGCTTTTATTCTGAAGTGTCTATGTTTGGGTCACTTCTGTACCCAGGATATCTTCAAGAATGTGGAGTATGTGGATTTCAGGTATGTCATGGTTTCTCAGCATTAGCACTATAAAGTTTTTGGACCAGATGATATTTTGCTCTTGTATGGTTCTGTGCCCTGCAAGATATTTAGCAGTATCTCTGGCTTCTACTCTTGGGATTCTACACCTGATAATTCCAAATGGCTCCAAACATTGCCAGTTGTCACTAGAAATAAAGGTCACTACCAGATGAAATTACTGATGTATTTTATTAAAGGCTTCGTCAGATAACTCCTTGTAAAAAGAGAATCTCCCCTAAGACAAATGAGTGTAGTAACTGAATACATAGCAGTCCATATGGACCTCAGTTATAATATTGAGTGGCCATATCAAGTTACATGATGCTTTGTGTAGATGACTCTGTAAATCTTAAAAGCACAGACAGCATCTATAAATGTCATAATACATATTTCTTATGAAATAGTAATATAAAACCACAAGAATTGTGAATAAATGTACACCAATTTAATAAGTCTGACCTTGAGAAAAGAAGAACAGGTTAATGTTTAAAAGGAAAACCCAAGGATTTCTGTAATATTTTCTATTTTGATCATAGGCCCTTTTGTTTTTATTAAGAGGTATACGCTATACACAGTGAGATCATCTCCCATCTAGTTCCTATATTCTCCCAAGTTAATGTTTATCTTAAAGTTGGCACATATCATTTCACAAAATATTTTTTACCTTCTAATAACAAACTTTTGATTAATCAAAAGTTTAAAAGAAAACCATTTTTTTTTCTTCAGTGACTAAAATTCAACAATTGACAAAAGAAAACTCTACAGCACTAAGTGACCTTTCCAATGACAATGATACAATGGAATGCTGTACTTGGAAATTAGTAAAATTATTAAATTTAAATGTATGGAAGGACAGGATTTTGAATTTAGACTTAAGGCCCATTAAACTCTCATTCAAATATAAAGGTACATTGGTACAAGTTTTGGTGTGCCAAGATTTGGAAAATTCATTCCCCTCATAACTGAAGGGAATTATATTATCATGAAAATAATTTGGCACAAACAAAATATATTCCAGGCAATTATTTTCAGTGCCATTGAGGTTATACATGTCCATAATACCTTCATGTTGGAAACAGGACATGATGATGTGCTGCTGTGTATCTCTTCTTTTATTGTAATTATTTCTTTTTATTTTGAAATTATAATTTATCATTCCTCCCTCCAAACCCTCTCATATACCTCCGCCTTACTCTTTCAAATTCATGGTCTCTTTATTCATTATGTATGTGTATATGAATGTATATATATGCATGTGTGTTCCTACATATAGACATCCAATCTGATCGATTTGTATAAAGTTACTTGCATGTATGTTTTCAGGGCTAACCATTTGGAATTAGATAACCAAGTGGTATGCTCTTCTCTTGGGAAGAACATTTCTCCCTCTCCCAGCATTTCTTACTGCCTGTAGTTCTTTGTTTAGCTTTGCGGCCTCCTGGGCTGTCCTCCCGCAACAGGTCCGCATCAGCCTGTCTCTTGTTGTTATCCTTGTTCAGCTTCTGTTAGACAGTCATATTCATGAGACATTATGGAGGTAGCTTCTGACATAACTAGGAAATATACTCAGCAAACTCTCACATCCTGTGGCTCTTACCATCTTTCCACCCCTTCTTCTGCATTGTCCCTGAACCTTAGTTACAGGAGTTTTTTACATGTATTCTTTGGAACTGGGCTCCATAACTCTGCATTTTGATTGGTTGTACCTTTTGTAGTAGTTTCCATCTGTTGCAAAGAGAAGCTTTCTTAATGAGAGGTGAGGACTACATTTATCTGTGGGTATAAGAACAAATATTCAGAACGTAGTTGGGGATTATGCTGGTTTAGTAAAGTTGTGCTTGTAGGTTTTCCTCCAAATCCATGATTTCACTAATGCTGAGTAGTGGGCTAGGTTTACAGTACCAGGAAGTATTTTCTCCCTTGTTGAGTGGGTCTTCAGTCCAATCAGAGAGCTGTTGATTACCACCAAGGTGTGTGTGCCACTGCTGCTCTCTTAGGGTTATTGTTGCATTCTGGTCATTATTGTAGTTCATGGGCATCATAGAAGCAACTATTGGTTGCTTCCCTCCTTTGGAAGCTTGCACGGCACTTTCTGGTACCGTAAAAGCTAGTCCTCCTGGGGGAGTCTTTCAAATCACTGTTACCTCAGGAGTCTCTGAGCCCTGTGTCTAAAGTACATGCTGTCTTCATCAGTGGAGATTTACTTTTAATCTCTTGGGGGAAACCAAGGACAATAGCAATATTCTGTAATGTTTGGGGAGAGTTTTAGACAATCCTGACCGGTATCTCAAAAGAGATTGGGTTTTGATAGTCTTTGGCTCTTAGAGGGAACATTATCAGATCATAGGTATGACAATAGCATCAAAATTTAGTCCAGTTGTTGAAGGATTGTCCCAGCATGTGGATATTGTAGAGTTGAGTGGAAAGATTGATTCAAGGTGAGCAAATAGCAACAGGGTGGACAGCAGGTCAGGATGGATGTACGGATAGCCCTTCGAGGAGGTTATGTCAATAGCAGGAACCAAAGGAAACTGAAGGTCCTGTGACAGTTGGAAGTTCTCTGCCTATTTGCCCCTTAACACATACATTCAATGCTCAGATGGCAGGTTAATAGAATAGTTACCATTGGGGTGTTCAATGTCCTTGTCTTTATGGGGTGCAAGTGAGGGAGTTATAGCTTTTTCTCAGTTTGTTATGTCCAATCATTCCTCATGCCTTGGTTTCCTGGTGTGATTGTAATAAGCTCATGTGCTCCCACACTCCCATCTTACTGTAGTAAGTTTATAAGGTGACACTTTTCCTGGTTTTAAGAATAAGTTATTAGTCTGTGCTGTGTGGGTACTGCAAGGCTGATGGTACTACTGTTCATGTATCCACAAAGGTACAGAGCCATCTTTCATAGTTAAAATGGAGTCAAATGTTGTTTGTAAAATGGAGTATCTTGGACAATTTGAAAAACTTCTGTTTTACAAAACATGGAGTAACTTACAGAGGGGGACAGCCTAATTCCCATAAATCTGGTGGGAGTTCTGGAAACAAGCCTATAGAAGTATGTGGTCCTCCATAAAAGTCAAGCTATTAGCCTTAAATGTTCAAGTTAGTCTACAGGCAGCTTTTAGCTATTCACCAATTCTCATTTGACTGTTCTTAGCAGTTATTCACCAGAGGCTTGTTTCTAGGACTCCCACCAGATGTATGTCCTCCTCCCTAAGTTACTCCATGTTGTGTAAAACAGAAGTTTTTCAAATTGTCCCTTGTCATAAGAGACTCCATTTTACAAACAACATTTGACTGTATTTTAAGGATGAAAGGTGATCTGCACCATAGTGGATACATGAACAGTACCATCACCCTGGCACTACCCATCCAGCACTCTTGCTAAACAGGATTATTTCTCTCCAGTTTTCAGGATAGCAGTTTATACTCTGACCCCTAGAAAAGTTAAGTTTTAGTTTGTGCAACTCCTTTTTTTTTTTCTAGCAAGAATGGGAATGGAAGTTTATAAGTTCTTCCACATCAGAGCTTATCAGCAGGCACGGGCAGTATACAAGTAGAGACAGGTGCTGAAAGCCAAGTGTAATTAGCCTGTGGTCCATAACAGATCATGCCTGTTGCCTACTTCCATCATTGACTTTTCATAAAACCAACTTTTCATCCAAAACAGCTTTTTGTAAATTCAGCATGTTGCTGAGCTATTGGTCAAATTAAATACATTTTAAGAGGATGGATCTTTCAGTGAGATTTGACACTATGATTGGAACCAGACTTGGTTTCTACTCTGTCAAATTCCAGTGGTCTTTTCAGTGACAGAATATGGTTCTTACTAACCCTGTGTACTTTAGTGCAGATTATGCTTCTACTGGCTTATAAGTAAACCTAGACTTCCACCTTATGAGTTTCTAGCTCTCCTTGCATTTCAATCACAAACGTAGTCTGAGTCGAGACCAACTGTTTACTGAGACTCTTCTCCTAAGAGGACTAAGAAGTGGAATGTGGTCAAGAATCACAACATTTTATTCAAATAGATAATTATATAATGATAACTTTCTATATTAAGGCAGTTATGTTATCAGATATTTTAAAATAAAAGCCTATGGACCAGCAGCTCCAGCAGAATAAGCCCAGCTACTTAACCCAGAATGACAACTGAAGAGTTAAGCAATGGTGAAAGCAGAAAGAGATTTGTTCAATGTTGCTATTTGGAAGATGGACAAATAGAGAGGCCTACAGATTGTATATTGGCCTTTGGAGCATTGACAGAAAGTTTGGCATAAACAAAAGGCAAGATTGTATGTCTGAGTAGTATTGGTAAAGGTGTGGCTTAGTTGACCACTGTCTCTGTCCTGGTTTTGAAGATGATCTGAAAGACCTTGTCACTCTAACTCTATGTAGTGGCTATTTCTGGTTGTCAACTTGACTATATCTGGAGTGAATTACAATCCAGAATTAGAGGGCTCACCTGTGATCTAGATCCTGAGTCTGGAAGACACAAGTTTCAGGTGTGGTGGTATGCACACCTCTAATCTGGGCCACACCTGCTGCTGGAGATCTACATAAGGACATTGGAAGGAGGAATATTCAATCTTCTTCATCTGTGAGTGTTGTGGGACTAAGTGACTGCTAGATCCTCGGGTTTTCATTCACAGCTATTGCAAATAGAGACTACCTATAAGTTCTGTGACTCTAGAGAACCCTGACTAATACAGAAGTTGGTACTGGAAGTGGCTCTAGAGGAGCAGAAAGCAGTATAAGGATGAATCTTTTAAGAATCTAGAGTTGGATTAGTAATTCACCAGCACCTTCAACTGCTGAAACCTCTCCAGATCCGCTCTCTCCTGGGAGCTTGGAGGATACTGAAGACCTGTGGCTGGAAATATACTTCAAACTTAAAGAAGCTGATGCCATTGAGCATCTTGATGAATTGGCTGATTGTGTGCTCAAAATTTTTTGCAAGATGGGAAAAAAATTGAAAATAACTTTGCTGGCCTGTTGCTCTTAGTATTTCTGGAAAAGATGATGAAGGAAAAGAAGGAGTTGTATAATAAAATTGAACGGATCCAGATGAAAGTGACCAATCTAAAAGTTGCTAAGTGTGTCCTTGAAGAGAATCTTCTCTCCAGCAGCCATAGAGCTCAAGTTGCAGAAAATCAAACTGAAGCCCTCATTATAAGGTTGGCTGAATTGCAGCGAAAGTTCAGGTCTCAGCCTCAGAGGGTGTCAGCAGGTAAACTAAGGGCATTAATTGGCAAAGAATCGGATGGATTCTTGGGATGGGGATGTGTGGGAAGACCTTGTTGAAGCTGAGAATTCTGAATTTTCAGATTCTCAATGGTTTACCCCACCTGGGGAAGTAGTATCCTCAGCCCCACCCCTTGAAATAATGCCTTCTCCACATGAGGAAGTTAATCCCTCAGAGTCTGATGGGCCAGCAATAACTTTTGGTGAAGGAAATGCCAGACAAGATAATATTGATGTTTCTCAAGGTCCACCAATAGTTTCTTCTAGACCTATAACCAGACTCAAGGCAAAACAGGCCCCTAGAGGGGAGGTAAAAAGTGTAGTCCATGAGGAAGTGCGCTACACTACTAAGGAGCTTAATGAGTTTGCTGATTCACTCAAGCAAAAGTCTGGAGAATATGTGTGGGAATGGATTTTAAGGGTGTGGAATAATGTTGGAAGGAACATAAAACTAGATCAGGCTGAGTTTATTGACATGGGTCCTCTGAGTGGAGATTCAAGGTTTAATATGGAAGCTCATATAGCTTAAAAAGGTGTCAGATGTTTGTTTGAATGGTTGGCTGAAGCGTTTATCAAAAGATGGCCTACTGAAAGGGAGTTGGAGATTCCTGATATCCCTTGGTTTGGTGTTGATGAAGGGATTTTAAGGCTCAGAGAAATTGCAATGCTAGAGTGGATACGTTGCATAAAATCTAATTCTCCACAATGGGAAGGCCTAGAAGATAAGCCCTTCACCAATCCTGTAAGATGCAAACTGGTGAGAGGGGCAACAGCACATTTGAAGAGTTTTGTTCTTGCCCTTTTCCTTCTGCCAGACCTTAGGGTTGGAGATGCTGCTGCTTAATTAGATGAATTAAATGCAATGGGTTTAATTGGGCCATGAGGTAACACGGGCCAGGTGGCTGCATTGAATAGCCAGAGACAAGGTGGTCATAGTTATTATAATGGACAGCGTAGACAAAACAACATTTATAATGACATATACAGTGATGGTCAGCACAGGAGAAGTGAAGTTTATAATGGCATGACTCCTTCAGACCTTTGGTTCTGGCTAATCAGTCATGGTGTTTCCAGGTATGAAATACATAGGAAGCCTACTGCATATCTGTTTGATCTGTATAAGCAGAAAAATTCTCAAACAAATGAAAGAAAGACTACGTTAGATCCTGGCAAAAGGCAATCTTGGCCAATGAATCAATTTCCAGACTTGAGCCAGTTTGCAGACCCAGAACCCCTTGAATGAGGGGGTGGCCAGGTTCCCCTGAGGAAGGATCTTGATATGACACCTAAAAGTTTTGCTGTTAGCCTTTCTCCAGTCCTTCCCCAGAGGGACCTATGGCCTTTTACAAGGGTAACTGTACACTGGGGAAAAGGAAATAATCAGGCTTCCAGAGGTCTATTGGATACTGGCTCTGAATTGACATTGATCCCAGGAGATCCCAAGAAACATTGTGGCCCTCCAGTTAAAGTAGAGACTTATGGAGGACAGGTGATTAATGAAGTTTTGACTGATGTCCGACTCTCAGTAGGTCCAGTAAGTCCCCGAAAACATCCTATGGTAATTTCCCCAGTTCCAGAATGTATAATCGGGATAGATTTACTTAGAAGTTGGCAGAATTCTCACATTGGTTCCCTGACTTGTGGAGTGAGGACTATTATGGTTGTAAAGACTAAATGGAAACCGTTAGAGTTGCCTCTGCCAAAGAAAATAGTGAATCAAAACCAGTACCATATTCCTGGAGGAAGTGCAGAAATTACTGCCACTATCAAGGACTTGAGAGATGCAGGGGTGGTGGTTCCCACCACATCTCCCTTTAACTCTCCTATCTGGCCAGTGCAGAAGACAGATGGATCATGGAGAATGACAGTTGACTATAGAAAACTAAATCAGGTAGTAACTCTGAATGCAGCTGCTGTACCAGATGTAGTTTTGTTACTTGAGCAAATTAACACATCTCCTGGTACCTGGTATGCAACTATTGATCTAGCAAATGCCTTCTTCTCAGTACCTGTCCATAAGGACCACCAGAAGCAATTTGCTTTTAGTTGGCAAGGCCAGAAGTATACATTTACAGTTTTGCCTCAAGGATCTATTAACTCTCCTGCCCTGTGTCATAACTTAGAAGGGATCTTGATCGTTTGTCTCTTCCACAAAATATCACATTGGTGCACTATATTGATGACATTATGCTGATTGGACCAAGTGAGCAGGAAGTAGCAACTACTTTGGACTCATTGGTAACACATATGCGTATCAGAGGATGGGAAATAAATCCAACCAAAATTCAAGGACCAT
The DNA here is from genome assembly GCA_019843965.1 of Rhynchomys soricoides. NCBI lineage: Eukaryota > Metazoa > Chordata > Mammalia > Rodentia > Muridae > Rhynchomys > Rhynchomys soricoides. The sequence continues at coordinate 3,390,244 of JADRCH010007686.1, read as the reverse complement.
CTATTTCAGTGAAATTCTTAGGAGTCCAGTGGTGTGGGGCATGTAGAGATATTCCTTCTAAGGTGAAAGATAAATTATTGCACCTGGCACCTCCCACCATCAAGAAAGAAGCACAGCATTTAGTGGGTCTATTTGGATTCTGTAGACAGTACATTCCTCACTTGGGTGTGTTACTCAGGTCCATTTACCAAGTGACTCAGAAAGCTGCTAGCTTTGTGTGGGGTCTGGAACAGGAGAAGGCTCTTCAACAGGTCCAGGCTGCTGTGCAGGCTGCTCTACCACTTAGACCATATGATCCAGCAGACCCCATGGTACTTGAGGTGTCAGTGGTAGATAGAGATGCTGTTTGGAGCCTCTGACAGCCTCCTGTAGGTGAATCACAGAAGAGACCTTTGGGATTTTGGAGCAAATCTCTACCATCATCTGCAGACAACTATTCTCCCTTTGAAAAACAACTCTTGGCCTGCTATTGGGCCTTAGTGGAAACTGAACGTTTGACAATAGGACAACAAGTTACCATGCGACCTGAACTGCCCATCATGAGCTGGGTGTTATCAGACCCTCCAAGTCATAAAGTAGGACGTGCACAGCAGCAGTCTATTATCAAATGGAAGTGGTACATCTGTGATCAAGCCCGAGCAGGTCCTGAAGGCACAAGCAAGTTACATGAAGAAGTTGCTCAAATGCCTATGGTTTCTGCTCCTGTAACAATGCCATCTGCTGCCAAGGATGTGCCTATAGCCTCATGGGGTGTTCCCTATGATTGGCTGACTGAAGAAGAGAAGACTAGGACCTGTTTTACTGATGGCTCTGCATGTTATGCAGGCACAACCCAGAAGTGGACAGCTGCAGCATTACAACCCCTTTCTGGGACAACCCTGAAAGATACAGGTGAAGGAAATTCTTCACAGTGGGCAGAACTTCGGGCAGTATACATGGTATTACAGTTTGTTTGGAAGAAGAAATAGCCAGATGTACGATTGTTCACTGACTCATGGGCTGTAGCCAATGGATTGGCTGGATGGTTAGGGACTTGGAAAGACCACGATTGGAAAATTGGTGAGAAAGACATCTGGGGAAGAAGTATGTGGATAGATCTCTCCAAATGGGCAAAGGATGGGAAGATATTTGTGTCCCATGTAAATGCTCACCAAAAGGTGACTTCACCCGAGGAGGAGTGCAATAATCAAGTGGATAAGATGACCCGTTCTGTGGACAGTCAGCCTCTTTCCTCAGCCATCCCTGTCATTGTTCAGTGGGCACACGAACAAAGTGGCCATGGTGGCTGAGATGGAGGTTATGCTTTGGCTCAACAATATGGGCTTCTACTCACCAAGGCTGACCTGGCTACAGCTACTGCTGAATGCCAGATCTGCCAACAGCAGAGACCAACACTGAACCCCAGATATGGCACCATTCCTTGAGGTGACCAGCCAGCAACCTAGTGACGGTTGACTACATTGGACCACTTCCTCCGTGGAAAGGACAACGTTTTATTCTTACTGGGGTAGACACTTATTCTGGTTATCGATTTGCCTTTCCTGCACGTAATGCTTCTGCCAAAACCACCATCCATGGACTTAAGAATGCGTTATTCATCATCATGGTATTCCACACAATATTGCTTCTGACCAAGGAACTCATTTCTCAGCCAGAGAAGTGCCACAGTGGGCCCACGATCGTGGAATTCACTGGTCTTACCATGTTCCCCATCATCCTGAAGCAGCTGCTCTGATAGAAAGATGGAATGGCCTTTTGAAGACACAGTTACAGCGCAAATTAGGTGGCAGCAGCATGGAGGGGTGGGGCAGAGTTCTTCAGGAGGCAGTATATGCTTTGAATCAGCATCCAATAGATGGTACAGTTTCTCCCATAGCTAGGATCCATGGGTCCAGGAATCAACGGGTGGAAAGGGTATATAGTTCCACTCACTATCACTCCTTGTGACCCTCTAGGAAAATTTTCATTCACAGCTATTGCTGACCATTGTTGGGGAGTTGGACTACAGACTGTAAGTCATTAACAAATTCCCTTACTATATAGAGACTACCTATAAGTTCTGTGACTCTAGAGAACCCTGACTAACACACTGTAAGATCTGTCTTATTTTTAAAAGATGATTGTTTCATGCCAAGTGTAGCCTCATTTTCAACTTAACTGTGCTTATCCAGGGGAATCTGCCCTCTTGAGTTTCTTTACTTCCTGGAACCCAAGTTGGCAGCACGTTTAAAGCAATAACTTACCTCTGCTTTTCGCTAAAGCCAAAGAAACAGAGACTGACACAAAATGAAGGCAGAGATGCCAGTCTTTAATACTGCTTCTAGTCATGTGGGTCAAGCAAGTCGATGCTTTTTAGTAAAAGAAGCTTGTAAGTGCCTGTTTTAGCTTTGTTAAGACCTGTTCCTAAATCCCCATTAGTCTTGAGGCAGGAGAGTAGGGGTGTGGAAAAAGTGACATCACTATTAGTTTTAAAAGAAGACGATTGGCAGGAACACTGGAAACACCTATCACCATGAATTATTTGTCACAGAGCAGAGAATGTGTGAGAAAAGCCTGGAAGATCTCCAGGACAAGGCAGGAGCTATGTAATGATATTTAAAGGATCAAAACTCACGAGGCATTTGGGTGTCTGCCTTTCTAGCTCACTAGTGTACTTCTAACCCTGGAAGAACCTTTTTAATTTCTTAACAAACTTTCTATTTCTATAGCCATCCGTGTATTTCTGGCCTAATTTATTGTACTGGGGCAGAAAAATGTGGAAATCACAGCAGGTGTTTTGTGAAGGCCAGTCCACACCTATTACAGTCTTGCATTCAGGTGGTTCAGAAAATCTGAACAATATTGTTGAGAGCTTTTGGTGCCACTTCTAGGAATTTGGCATTTGTCACTGGACTTGGACAAGGAAGTAGGCTCAGATAAGAATATTAGAAACAGTGACCATGGGGCTTTGTTTACTACTTTGCTGAATTGCTACCTTATGTGATCTCTTTGCTTACTATTTTCCTTAATTATTACCTTGTGTGATCCTTTTGCTTACTACTCTGCTTGATTACTTTCTTGTGTGATCTCCTTGTTTACTACTTCGCTTGATTACTTTGTCTTTAATCTAAGAACTGACCACGTTTTTTTGATGTACCTAGAATGATTTAAAAGCAGGCTGGAGAAATAAAGCTGCCTCAGCCTCAGTCCTGGCGGGAGTCATGTCATGATTTTGTCTAATTGTTTTTCTTCTGTTTCAAGCTTCACTCCCTCAATTGAGACCCTGTTGACTGACTGAGCTGGCTTGGTCAGATGGCGCCTCAACGTGGGGCTCAAGTAAAGAGGATACAGTGAAGGACACCACTGAGAGAGGAGCACTTGAAAAGGAAAGCGAAAGGTAAAGGAAATAAAGATTTGGGCCCGTGGTGAATAAACCTTGTAAAAAGAGCCAAGATATCGATAGACTGTAAATGAAAAATAAAGGAAAATGGAATTGATTTGGGATAAACCTCGTAAAAAGGGACAAGGTAATGATAGAATGTATTTTGTGTATGTGTTTAGAGTTATGATAGAATAAAGAGAAGCTGGCTTGTTCATTTTTATTTTTTCTTTTGTTATCGGGAAAATGGAGGGGTCCCTTTTGGAAGTTCCTAGTTTTGTGGACAAAAGAATTTACAAACAGACTCAATAAGTTCAAGAACAGTATTAGTAGAGTATGAGAACAGTGTGCTAAGAAAGCTAGAGATTTGGGCTGCTTCTGGGAAGAGGGAGCTATATAAGCGGAAGAAAGATCATCACATATTTTTTCTTCCTTCCTTTCTTTCTTTGAGATAGGATCTCATTCTGTAGCATAGAATGTTCTAGGGCTTACTATGTATCCCAGGCTCTCTCCAAACCTTTATTAATTTCTGTTTCTCTGCTTCCATAGGGCTAGGGTTAGAGTTAATAACTGAGTAGCTACATAACACTAGAATAGAATTCACTGATTTCAACTGGGTACACTCTTCCCCCTGAGGACATTTAGCTCTGTTTAGAGACATTTATAGTTGTCATGATGGTAAGGAGTTCTTTGCTGCCTGCTTAAAGAGAGACCAGGGATATGCTGCAAAACCCAGGGAAGTTTCCCACACCAAAGAATTTCTTTTAAAAAAATTGCCTGGTCCAACATGTCTTTGAGATTGAGGTGATGGAACCCTGTTATAATCTGAGAAATTAGTCCCCATGGTCTATATCTAAGAGTATATTAGGACCATAAGGATGTTACCATTCTTGACTTTCTAACTTTTTTCTTTCAGGGCCAACCATTGAAGCTTGGATATTGCATACACTTGGGTAAGTATCTGTCACTGAGCTTCAGAACCTCTTGCCCATTTTTGAGACAAGACCTCACTGTTTAGTAGCCCTACCTGATCTGAAACTGACTTATGTAGACTTGTCTAACCTCAAATTCACAGAGATCTGCCTACCCCATCTCCTGCTTTCGGGGATTAAAGGCTTATTCTACCACACCTAGCCACCCAGTCTCATTTTCTTTTTCTCTTATTTTGAGACAGGTCTCACTAAATTCCTCTGGCCTTAAATTTATTGTAGCATCCTGCTTCAGGACTACAGCCATCACCACTATGACCAGCTCTCTACTAACAATAGTATTATTGAAAAGTATAATGGTTTTCTCCACACTCCTTTTCCAAAGGGCCTATAGTCTTGAACTCTTGCCCCATAAAGCCAATATATCAATGACTGATTCAGTAGTATTTGAACAGTGGAACAGAGTCCATATACTGACAGCAGGGAAAGCTACACTTTCCCAGAAATATACTTAGTTCTGATACTCTGGCTCATAGAGAAACCTACACAGACTGATTTCTTGGTTTGTGCTTCAACATTTCTGCAGGCTATACAATGGCTACAGGAAAGGTAAAAAATAAAAATGTAAATTTCTTTAATTTTTCTTCCACTTCTGACCCATACTGTACTCCTTTCTTTTATCAATCTGGATTATCAAACTGGTTCCTGGGTTTTCTTTTAGGATATGATAACAAACTTGGGAGCCCAGCTCCTGACGTTGGGTTCCATAGTATTTAATTGTATACTAGGGGCAGTAGGTACCATGTCCCAAGGGTTAAAAAAAATTCACCCTTCCAAAATTATAGTCTTTCTACTGTGCATTTTACATTAGAAAAATAGTAATTACAGAACACAACTCCAATTAAGTGCAAAGGTAAAATTTTAGAAATGGCCTTGGCAGAAGGATAAAAAGGATCTTTGGAGCTGCTGCCCTGTAGATGGGGTTTACAGAAGTTTTCCCACTTACTGCTGATAGCAGTCTCACCAGGCAACTTTATTCCTGTCCAATAAAGTAGTCAAGACAATAGGATGTTACTTTGAAAATTGTTCTTCCCCTTCCCATTAAGAACTGAAATGTATGTCTTATCCAAGTTATAACCTATAAAATAATCTACAGAGGGAACATTATAAACCACTCATTCTCCACTGACAGAAATAACTGTAGTGACGAAAAAGCTAAGAAAGCAGGGGAAAAACCTTAAAAACAAAAAAAATCCAAAGTTCCCTCCTCTGTAGCACTCGGATGCTAACTGCTTAGAGCCTGAGCCAAGTGCCTTGGGACGCCCTGTAAAGCACTGCTGGTTGACAGGCTGGAGGTGGCTCGGTGGACAAAAGCACTTACTGCTTTTCCAGAGAACTAAGTTTGATTCTCAACACTCTTATCAGGTAACTCATACCTGCCTGATAGTCCAGCTTCATGGGAATCCCAGTGCCCTCCTATGACCTCACCCAAAGGTCCACACTCACGCAATGCACACATACACACACACAAACACAAATGAAATCTTAAATCTATATCTACTAGTTGTAATGGATATCTATTCATTGGATGAATAGAGGTATTCCTCAAGGGAGAAAAAGTGCTTCAAAAATAACCATTCTCTTTATAGAATACCTTATTCCCCTCTTTGGGCTCCCTGGTCTCTACAGTCTGATAATGTTTTGGCTTTCACTTCTATCTCAAGGTCTAGATGTTGCTCTCAAAGTTAGGTATTAGCCCCCATGCAAGCTCTCATGTTCAATCTTCTGGGAAGGTAAAAAGGTGAAGTCTCCCTAAGCTCATCTAGAGACTAACAGTCTTGTACTTTTGGGATCTTGTATCATTCCCAAGTCTGAAAACTACCTCAACCCCTTTGAAGTCCTTTATGACAGGCTCCTCCTCCAAATATACCGCTTACTAGGTATAGTGACTCATTATCTATTCTAGCAAATCACTAGGAGCTAAGAAATTATGTCTCTTTTTAAAATTTTGCCAACAGGATAAAAGGCCACTTGAAGCTGTTTAGATCAAACAGCAGTTACCTTCGACTTATCTGCCCAGAATTAAGACTATTCCACCCCAAAAGCACAAAAGACCT
>JADRCH010007686.1:3355521-3378840 GCA_019843965.1 Rhynchomys soricoides | reverse complement strand
CTCCCCTCTTTCCCCCCCCTCCCCTCTTCCCCCTCTCTGTTCTCCTTCCCTATAAGACCAAGCTTTGCTTGGAGAATTTGTCTTAAATATGTTTCTTCATGGTCATCTAAGAGATTATTTCTGGACAGAGGTCATCGCTTACCTGGAGTTATAATCTTGTTTCTTCTTCTAGAATGAAAATTAAAGGTAGTGATGGTACTTACTTTATTCGGAACTTATAAACTGTATTTTTACTAATGTACTTCTGGCTTAAGGAATCGGCTTTTATTCCACAAAGGAAATCCTTTGCTGTTTGCTTGGTCTGTAAAATTCAGTTTTACCTGAAGGTAACTCCTTTTTCCAAATATCTGTGGCTCTCTGCTGTGCTGCTTTCTAACAGTGCTTTAAGTTTCAAATGTTCCTTCTTTCTTTCTAGCTATAAAAAAGTAGTGACTTTGTTTAGTGCTTCTAACTGTTGAATGTATCCATAAAGAGATTCAATGTTGGCAGATGAGGTAGCTGTCTACATCTACTTCGTAGCCACAGATGATCTGTTAACATCTCTAGTTAGTCTTCAGGATTCTCTTCCACTGCCTCTTCCACTGTTAGACATGATAAAATAGGAGATACTTAGCCTATAAAGCCCCAGTGATAAAATGCACCTTAAGGTATAGTGTAGGTAGGGCCCAGACCTTGATCAGATATGATGGCTTTGGTATTCCCATCCTATGAAAGTCCAGGATACAATGTTATACAAGCAAACTTTTTTTTCCCATGGGTTTGTCCAATACTACTGCCCCTGGATGGGAGACAGGTAATATGATCAGGATGCTTATGCTTTCTAAATGGCTTCTGTGAACCATGGTCAAGTAACGATGTTAACACAAACCCCTCACTGATTCCTTTTGCCTTAAATTGCACAAAAGATGACTACTAGTAAGGGAGACCACTGGCATTCTGATAAGTATAACTGTGGTTCTACATATAACCAGATGAGATCTCTGTTTTCCCTTTAACTTTGTCCTTTCCAGACCCATTCTGTCAGGCCCCTCTCACTAATTCCACTATTGTCTGCTTTCTGTGTACAAAGGATTGTTTTCCTGGCATTAGCCTAAAAGAGCTTAATAGCGCAATACCTGGGAATCCTGGAACTCTTTCTTTTAGTCAGTTAGTGACCCACTACCAGTGTCTGGATTCTGAACCCAAATACCAGAGTAAGCCAGAAAAAAACTTACATACTATTTTCTTTGTGTCTCCAACATATCTTGCCCTCCATTCTAAGTGGCAGGGTTGTTACACGGTAATGCTTGTCATCTTGATGCACTGATTGTTTTCTATGGCTAGGAAGCAGAGTCAAGTGATTTCCCCATCTTTTTATGCTTTTCACAACCTAGGCTCTATGAATGCAACAGTGCTTTCTTTATAATAGTCTCACCTCAGAAAACAAAAAATCCCAGGGATGCCTTATGTCCCCCACTTTGAAGTGCTTCCACTAAACAACCCAGTGTAGGAAAAGGGTGGATTTGGGCTAATTATTAGAGGATACATTTAACCAATGAGAACCTCAGCTGTAGACATGAGAAATATCAGAAATACCTCTCTCATTCTGCAGTCTACCTTGAAGATTATGGTGATTGCTATAGAGCCATAGCAACAAAGCCTCAACTGCCTAGCAGAAAGAATTCTCTAGAACAAACAGCACTGGCTATGCCGCACTTAATGCATAACCAAGAGGCATATGCCCCCACCTTAAAGAAACCTATTGTTTCTGGGTCCATACTTAAGGGGAAGCAGAGGAAAGTCACAGAATCTCAAACAAAAAATATTAGATAACATAAATAAAAATGTAGTATATACATGCTGTCTGGAAAAGTTTCTAGGAATATTTTCAAGATGCATTTAGATGCTTTTTGCTTATCTAGCCCCCCTTGTTTTTAATTTTATTCTGTCTTTGGATCCTGTCTATCCTATATCTTCCAGATTACAACCCATTAAGCTCCAGATAGTATTGTCTCAGAAATCCAATCTACTACCACCTACATTATCTCCTGCCACCAAGAACCTCTTGATCTCCGGGCTATTTCACAATCAGGCCTTCAAGCTCCTTCGGTAACCATACAAACAAAATGAAACAATAAAAATGCTTCCTTTCCCTCTCCAAAATTCTGATCAAGCCTAGTATACTTTATGGTCCTGATACCCTATAATCAGCAATGCCAACCACGCCCCCAACTCTAAGACTCCAATGGCCCAGCTCAGCTCAGAAGCAGTTATAGAAACAAGGAGATCTTCACACCTTTGTCAATGATTTAGCCTTGCTAATCTGTCAGGGAAAAGTATAGAGACAAAACAGCCAAAAGAAAACAGACAAAATATTAAATGACATCCCCACCCCATCCTATAACAATCATTCCCTAACTGTTTGGAGCTTTACCCTCATCTAATGTTTCCTGGAGCCTCACTCCAAATTATCAGTCTCGGGGAAGAAAAGTAGAATTGTCCATCTTATGTCAGCATAGTAAGCTTATCTCTGAAACTGTTGAAACTTGACCCCATACAAATGGCCCATGAGGCAAGGCAATGTAACTTAATTGCTGATAAAGGGCCCCATTTCCTCTCATAAGAGTGATTTTTTTTTCCTCTGTGAATTCATCTGTTCTGTTTATTTTTTTATTAAAAATTAAATCATTTTATTTGAGAAATCCTACTACCCTTATATCTTGAGCTCATCATCATTCATGGCACAAGGCTTGCAAGGTGGATCAAACGGTGAGGTATTTGCTGTTCATGGCCCAGGATCTGAGTTCAGTCTCCAGCATCCATGTAAAAACTGGGGCATTGTGGTGAATGCTTGTGATCCTTGAACAGGAAGGCAGACATTGGATGATTCTAAGAGGTGGTTGGCCCTCCAGGCTAGTCCAACCAATGAGTTCCAGATGCAGTGAGATTAAGGAAGACGCCATATCCACCTCTACCTGCCAAAACATGTATCTAAGCACATACACATGAACACCTACACCACAAAATACCATTAGTTTATTTCATATCTGTTATATATTTCTCTCTGTTACTGTTATCACATGGATATTTCAGCAGTTTATACTCTCTAAAGCATGAGTCTTCATGATATGTCTTCATTGCAGAACTTCATCTTTAACCATTTCTGTTGATGTGTGGCAGCATTTTCTATATAAAAGGGAAAACATGAAAGAGAACAAAAAGTACCTGTTGAAGTGGAACTTTCTGGTTTCTTTGGAGACTCAGTTGTGTCATGTGATGTTTTTCTGGAATCTGTCTTATGAGAGGATGTGTTGGCTGAGAACAGACACCTGGTGTTTTTCTGGAAGCGGCCTGGAAAAAGGGGCATGTGAAATTTTACAAGAGGGGAGACTTGAGAAAACTTGTGATGTTTGGAAGGGGTGCAAATATAACCCAACAGACAGTGGACGATGTTGTGTGTGGTATTCTTATGCCTTGCCACTCCTTGCTGGTCATTGTTTGTCATGACTTCAGAGAGAGACACCCAGCAAAGAACTTCTGGTGGTGGTCCAGTGGCTTCTTGCTGCTTACACTGACTCAGGCCAATTGGCAGAGCCTCGAGGTTCTTCTGGATTAATTTGCCGTTACTGTTTCATGAATGGTGTTTGCAAGTGGATTGAGCTACCACTGCTGATGGAATGGAATTGTTGCTATCCTGACAATGCAGATTGGATTCACTCCAAAGAACTATTTCTAAACGGGTCCACATCCTCCTTTGCCCTGTTAACCTTTCCTTCCCACTACCTCTGGTGGGAAGTGGGCTAGAAGGGAGAGGTTAAAGCATTCAAATGCACTTATTAAAGTAGGTTTTAAAAAATATGATCCTACAACCTTTAGCGGTAATACTGATTGTCAACATGACAGAATATAGTGAGACAAGCCCCGGGATATGTCTGTGAGGGTTTTTCTTTATTAGGTTAATTGAGGTGGGAAGACCCACTCTAAATTTTGGTGGCACCATGCCATGAAGTATGTGGAGGGGTTGGGGTGGGATTACAGACTATATAAAAAGGCAAAAGCTAACTGAGTACCAGCATTGATTCATCACTGCTTCCTAACTGAATATAGAGTGACCAATTGTCTTATGCTCCTACCACCTCCATTCCCACATCCCATGATGGACTTTATTTCCTTAAACTGTAGTGGAAAGTCCTCATCCCTTCTTTCTTGTTAGATATCTTGTCACAGAAACAGTGAATGTAATTTAATAGTGTATTTACATAGCTTTATTTAAATATCAAAATCCAAGAAAACAACAACAAAAACCCCACCATCATGAAAAATAGACAACAAATCTTGGACTTTTAAAAAACATCATTTAAAGCATCTGCTAAATATATATACAGAGATACCAATATTTTTTCATTTTCCTTGAAAAATCTGATGCATTGTTCGTTTTTTTTTTTTTTTTCTTTTTCAGGGAGGAAAAAGTTTATTTCAGATTGTACTTCCGTGCTCACTTCGGCAGCACATATACTAAAATTGGAATGATACAGAGACGATTAGCATGGCCCCTGCACAAGGATGACACACAAATTCAGATTGTACTTCCAAATCAAAGTCTAGCATCAAAAGAAGGTAGAAATAACCTAACCTGGAGGTAGGAACTGAAGCAGAAGCTATGGATGACAGCTACATTCTGTCTCGTTCCTTATGGCTATCTCAATCTGCTTTCTTATAGAACCCAGGGCCACCTGCCTTTTGATGGTTTCACCCAGAGTGGGATGGAGCTTCTCCATCAACCACTAATTTAAAAAGTAAATGCCCTTCCAACTTGCCTATTGGTCAGTCTAATGAAGGAATTTTCTCAATTGTGCCTTCCTCCCAGATACTAGACTTGTGTCAAATTGACAAAACTACCAAGCAGGCCAGTGTCTCATGTAGCTCAAGCTGACCTCAAGCTTACACTAAAAATAAGCCTGATTGATTTGAACTCTTAAATCCTCTTTCCTCCATTTCTTGAGGGAGGAGACTACCAGCATGCCATCACACCTGGTAATTTTGGTGGCCTGTCCCTCTCTTTCTGTTTAAAAATGAGTTTATATAGTAGTTTCTGACGTACATTTGATAGGTTCAGAGTCTAAGATAAAACCATAGGTCACAAGAAACAAAATATTCGTTATCAGTATTTCTATAAATTAAATAAATATAGTGAAAATAAATATAAGTAAATATAATATAATTATAATATAAATAAATATAAATAGTGAAGTAGTTAGTATTCGTGATAGCTGTGGTGGTTTGATGGGAATGGTCCCCATAAGCTCATACATTTGAGGACTTGGTCATTAGGGAGTGGCAGTACTTAAGAGGTATTATGGGGTGTGGCCCTGTTGGAAGTGGATGTGGCCTTGTTGGAGGAACTGTGTCCCTGGGGTGGGTTTCACAGTATCAGAAGTTCAAACCAGGCCCAGTGGCTCTCTCCCTTCCTTCTGTCTGCAGATTGAGATGTAGAGCCCTCAGATATATCTCCAGCACCATGTCTACCTGTATGCCACCATCCTTCCTGCCAAGATAATGGACCAAACCTCTAAAATTGTAAGCTAGCCTCAATTAAATGCTTTCTTTTACAAGAGTTGCCATGGCCATTGTGGTGGTTTGAGTAGGAATGGCCCCCATAGACTCATGTGTTTGGTCACCAGGGAATGACACTATTAGGAAGTGTTGCCTTGTTGGAGTAGGTGTGGATTTGTTGGAGGATGCAAGTCACTTGGGGTGGGCTTTGAGGTCTCAGATACTCAAGCCAGACCCAGTTTCTCACTTTCTTCCTTCTGCCTGATTATGCAGATGTAGACTTCTCAACTACCTCTCTAACACCATGTCTGTTTACATGCCACCATGCTTACCACTATGATGATGATGGACTAAATCTCTGAACTGTAAGCCATCCCCAATTAAATATTCCCTTCATAAAAGTTGTTCTGGTCATAATGTCTTATAGCAATAAAACCTTAACTAAGACAGTCATGGTGTTTCTTCACAGCAATAGACCACTGACTAAGACAATAGTATATCTTTTTAAAGGTAAACAGTGAAATAGTAGCATGTATCTATTTATACAGTGAGTCTTGGAATTTGGTTATTGGTGTTTCAGGAGATCTCAACTTTTCTATGTAACAAAATAGTAACTATCAATCTCAGAAGTTCTGTACTTACAACCTAAAATAATTTGTTAGTACTTCTAATATACTGAATGTATATAATAACTTATCAATTTTGTACAGGGAGCAAATGTAAACATGAGTGCAGGAGCCTATGGAGGCCAGAAGATACTGTCATAGTACCCGGAGCTGGAGATAAGACCAGTGGTTGTGAGTTACTGGGTGTGGGTGCTGGGAACCAAATTCTGGTCCTCTGCAAGAACAGCAAGAGCTCTTAACCACTGAGGCATCTCTACAACCTCAGAATTGTTAGTAATTATTAGTAAGTATAACAATTTTGAAAAAATAATATATTTTAAAGCATATGTAAAGTAAATGGATCCATTTTCACCAACATAGTCACATCATATTCATGTAAAAACCAAAGATTAAGTTGTCATTATTTACTAATACTTCTATAACCTCACATATTACTTGCCATATTCTGATAAATGTGTAATACTAAGCATTCCTAAAACGAATGTCCTCCTGTGTCATTCATCAACTTGCCATAGTGCACCTATTCCAATCATTGCCAATTTCAAGGTCATTGAACTCTGAGTTTTTTCTGAGATATACCAATATTCAGCCCTCATTAGATAATGAAGTCTTACCACTTTAATTCCTAGGACAAGGAGACAGAACAAGAATTTAAGGGAATTCAACTGTTTGTAATGTTCACCATGTCAAAGACGAAAGGAGGGGAAAGGGCTGGCTGAGACTGGTGAGGGTCCCCAAAGTCAGACCATAAAGAACCTTAAATGACTCTAGAAGATATAGAGACCAGAGGACTTGGCAGGTATTTGGTTAAAATAGAATTGTCTTTATTATTGTAGTGACTGATACATTATGAAGCCACAGAATAAAGGATAGAGTCCTTAAACATGGTAATATTGGCTGAATACTGTAAATAACTAGATAAGAAAGTAAAATATTGCTACTTAGGTATTAAATGTGTATTGATATTTACAACTAAGAAATAACAACTGCCCTAAGCATACAAGTTAACCATGTTATTTTGTAGATATTCAGGTAAGTGATGATGGTAGTCCAAGCTACAATATTAAGACTGAGATTTCTCAGACCAATTGGAGTTGATGGTTGATGGTATACCTTATTCTGTTTGTGAACATGTTATTTTGATTTTTGCCAGGGGTTGTGGTGAACCTAACCAAAAAAAATGACTATGGTATTTTCAGCAATCTGGCCAAAAGATGATTGTTCACTTAACTCCTAGACATAACTGATATTTTTTCAGTTAAACAGTGAAGAGAGAGTGATGACCCTATCTTGATAAAAGTGGGTGACCATGAAGATGGCAGTTATCCCACCAAGAAATTATTGGTATCTAATAATTTTACTATTAACATATGTTTAGTTACCCAGGTAAGAGATTAGTCCCAAACAATATTTTTTTTCCACGTAATTTGTAGGTCTTCATGTAAGATGTTACCTAAAACTGTTTAGATATGGTCATCTCTAGGTGGTATGATTAGAGAAGACTTGTCTGTCATAAGGTACTGTGTTGACCAAAATCTTTTACATGTTTCTAAGGAAGACATTCTAGTAAATCTGAAATGTATGAGGAACTTTGAGGATATACTGTAAGTACTAACTTAAATCAGATTAATGCCCATGAAATTTTCAGGTGTCCCATGAAAGATGTGTCCCCAATTATGATTGCCATTACATTGTTTTCACATATATTACTTTGTAAGTGATGGTGTAATGTGCCTCAACAGTAAAAGCAGGCTGTGGCAGGCAACAAAAAATGAAATAATATGAACTTTAACCAAGCTCACACAATGTTTTCTAATCAAGAGAGTGTGGGGTCAATACAGTATTTATGTCTTCGACGTTTTAGAAGTATACAGGTAGTTTTGAAGGTTCCCTGATGATGGAAGTAACTGATTTTTACTTTTGAAAAAGAAGATGTGTCCTGCATGCACATCTCACGTGGATTTTCTAATGTTCTGACAGTTATGAGGTCACAATAAACCTAATAGTAGTCATGAATGGAATCTTGCTTCCAAGGAATTTTAAAAAGCTGCTCCAATACAGACTGATGAATCTTTATATTTCTAGGTAAGATTTGGATGGGATCCCCAAAACAATGCTACCCCTTTTTGTTTTGAGCAGCTACCCCAGTAAGTTCTTTCCTTACCTATTGTAATCTTATGATGACATTTAACTCGTTAGAGGCTCTGTATACTTTAAAATATTGATGGTGGAAAGATGTAAGACCATTAGGTCAAATTTATGTTCAATATATAACCTTTAATTAAGAAAATAGCTTATTAACAATATCAGTAATCATGAGATTATACAATTTGTGTATTAGGTTATGATAATCTCTGCCAACTTAGTGATACTCAAATAGTTTAATATATTTACTGTTTATCACAACAGTATTGACCATAGACCTTTGGCAAACTTCTCTTCTAGAAAAAACAAAAGATATCCTTCACATCAGGGTTCAAAACTCATTTTTACATCTTATGAAATGAAACATAAGACCAAGACACTCTGTCAGTGTCCTGGTTAAACCAAAAGTATATTAAATGTGTCTTCCACACTTGGTTTCTCAGGTACCTGTCAAGATATGATGGCTCCCATACCTAAGGTAGTTAACAACTTCTGTAACAGGTATTGAGCTAAGTGCTGATGTGAGCCTGAATCATGACAAAAGCTGTCTGATTGTCCTTTATAGGGAAAAGTATTCGAAATGACCATACAGTTAACAAGCCTTTGCTTCTGGGGTTCAGGGAAGAATCATTTGCATCTATAAAACGTCAAGAAACTATGGATTTATGCTTTCATGGTATAAAGAAAACTTGTTTCACTTGGAAAGACTGCATAATTTTATTGTGGATTAATTATCACTTTTTTTTGAATTCCAAGCTAGCAGTGAACTTGAGCTTTATTTTACAATTCTTTAGTCATGAGAGAATGGATTCTCCTGAAAATACCGTTAACTTTGAATTAATCCAGACATTCAAATCGAATTGAAGTGTGTCCTAACCATCATCATCATGGTCAAGAGAGTGGACAGGTATGTTATAGAACAAGTTATACACTGAAACAAAGTTTATGATATCTGATTTTTAGTTTCTGTTTAAGAGAACACAGTGATACCTGACTTTACAGCATTTTCATTGTAAGTGAGAAAGTCAGCCTAGCCCAGAATAGACTATTTTAAGCTCAATATTTGTAGAAATGACACTGATACATTTAGAAAGTGTTCCTTAGTATGTCTTTCAGAGGCAGGCCACCTCATCTCAGGCTACAAAAGGCATTCAAGTGGAACATTGTTTAGGTAAGTACTCATGTTGGGAAAACTAATCTCCATATGTATAAATGAGTGATAATGATGTCCCTAACATTTCTCCTCAATATAGTTTTCTTTAAAAAAAACTATTGACAGTCTTGTCTTAGCAGTTCTAATAGCTATGAGTTTATAATTTTAGCAATACCTTTATATCGAACTGAGAATAATGAATTTGATTTGATACAAATCCCTTGTCACTACTATGACACTGCTAGCCCTGTATCAGTCAGTAGATGTTCTGCTGGTGCCCAGTTGCAACAAATGCTCTACTCTGGATGATGCTCTTGGCCTAGAATTAATCCAAGAATTGAGGTAGGCTTGAATTCTTCAACAATGTTTGCAAGCAAACTAATACTCTGGTGTCCCAGTCATATTCTAAAACATAGTTTCACATGTTATTTTTCTCTTCAACATAACAGAATAATCCAGAAAGGATGATGTGATGGAATCCTGATAATAATCAGGTATTATCAGGTAAGTGATGGACTATAGCACATTGTGCATCCTTTCAGCATCCTGCTAGATCAGAGTGTGTCATTAAATCTGATGCTGCCATATTTTTCAGGTATCCTATTTGGACTTTACTAGTGAACAGGTACAAGAGGGTATCCTATTCATTCATTGACACTCTTATTTTAAAATGTGCTGTGGACTATTTTGGAAGCCTTTTTATTTCCCCCGCTTTGTATGTGCTTCAAACTATATCTCCATTAATCTTTCTAATTGAGCATCAATCAGTTTTATAACGTTAAGAACTGATTGTGTATATTTAATGTTTGTAATGGTACTGGCTTAAGCAGGTACACAAATAATTTTCTAGTGACAGTAACTATAATTTTTACAGTTGAACTCTGGGTAGAATTCTTTGAGGATATTAAGACTTTTATTTTGAGGGTTTGTTATTGTGGGTCAGCAAGATTCCTGATAGTATAGCTGGATCTTGAAATGATGCATTTTCCTTGGGAATTCTCAAGTATATAGGTAGAGTGAAGCTTGCATAACATAGATCTCCAAAATAGGTTTTGCAGAGACATGTCAAGACATCAGAGTAAGACAATGCCAAGTAGATCATAGCTAAGATCCAGGTCAGTTCTCTGCCTATATGTAGGAAGTAAGTGTTGTTCCATTCTTTTCTTGGTTTGTTTTGTTTCTTGTTTGTTTGTTTTTTGTTTTTTTGCAGCTGCTCAGGTACGAAATGATAAAGCTCTCAGCAGTTGCAATGACTGTGGCAGCAAACTTTTTCATATGGTAGAAAAAATTTATACTGAACTTTGTTAGGGAACTGGTTATATACTGGTTTGCTGCTGTTGTGTAACTCTAGGCCTAGTAGTAGCTTTCCCAAGAATATTGTAAAGCTCGGATTTATCCACTGTTTATGTAAAGTTAGGGTGTCTCTTAATGCTTATGGGCAAAGAAGTGGACATGTGTCCTGTAAAGGCTCTAATCTGAAACACATCTTCATGGTTTTTGTTTTTCATAGTCTCCTTAAATGCATTCAAAGGTAACTTGAAAATACCATTAGCAGAGATACCCAGGTAGTAATTCAGGGATCATACCACTGAGTGGACCTCCTGAACTTCAGTATTCAGGCAGATGAAACTTCTGTGTAATCTCTTATTGCCTGGTTTTTTGTTAGGTGTCCTGTGAGAGTTTTTGACTATTTTACAGGTATGTAATGATACCACTTTCATTCGTTAGAAGCATATTTATTTTAAGCTACGTCTTCAATGAGTATTTTCAGCGAAAAAGAAGATGTAAAGATGTTAGGATTGAGGGAAAATCAAACCTGGAAACAACCTAGAATGGATAAAGAAAATGTAGTACAATGGAATACTATTCAGCTGTTAAAAACAAAGACATGGATTTGCAGGCAAATGGATGGAACTAGAGAATATCATCCTGAATGAGGTAACCCAGACCCAGAAAAGACAAACATGATATGTACTCACCTATAAGTGAACATTAGCCATCAAGTATAGTAAAACCATGGTACAATTCACAGATCCAAAGAAATTAAGTTATAAGGAGGGCCGAAGGGAGGATGTGTGACTGTCACTCAGAAGGGGAAATAAAATGGACATCAGAGATGAATGGAGGGACTTGGACTTGGATGGCAGAAGGGGTGAGGAAGGAAACGGAGATAATGGGGATCAAATGTGGGAAGAGATGGGTGGGTGGGAGAGGTCTGAGAGTGAAAATAGCCTTACTATATTTCAAATCTTATCGTTATATCCACAGACAAATGTAGCTACTACATCCAGCTTATCAATGAAACCTCTCTTTATAGAAAATGGAGAGCATTATAGAGAACCCCACCTGCAAACAACATAGAGGTCAACAAATTGCAGAGAGCTCAACCCTAATAGGTATATCTACATCACAGATCCTGCATCCATGACTCGGAAAACGCCATGGAAGTGGTACACAGAAAGATGTAAGAGTCAGAATACCAGGAATTCTGCTGTAAAGCAGTGCCTCCTAGTAATGGCTGCATAAACAATACCAAAACAATGGCAATATCAATGGACATGCTGATGTGCAAAGAGGAAATTTTTGTGGGATAGTACCCCCAGGCAAAGATCTACAGGGAACTAATAACTGCTGAGAAGGAGGAGGATTAGTGTCTCCCAGGGATGCACACCTTAATTGTTGTCCAGTGCAGAGTGGTTAGCCTTGAAACCATATACACACCAACTACAAAAGCATACTCTGCATATGTAGATATGTATGCATTAGTGCATAAAATACATAAGCACATAAATATGTATGTTGCAATTATAAAGACTACCAACTTGAGAGTGGGATGGGGGCATGGGAAGGGAATTGGGGGAGGGGTAGCAGGGAAGGGGCTGGGAGGAAAGGTGGGAAAGGTGAAATCTATTTCCATAAAAACCATTTTTAGAAGGAGAGAAATGTGGTAGAGCTCTCAACAACAATCTTGTTAATATTACATTTTTATATTGTATGAAGATGCATGTTGAATCCATGAACTTTGAGGCATTGATTGCATTCTGGTTCACAGTCATTTTTATGAACTACCAAGCCATCAATAAGCATAGTATAATTTTAGCAGATCCCCAAACCAAGAAGAATAGACTTTCCTGAAGTTAATCTAGCTCTTCTAATAAATTTGGAATATCGATTAGTCATGATGGTAGGACAGGGGAATGAGTGCATGCCCTGGCAGAGTAAGCTATGTGCTCAATCCTAATTTGTATTTTTATTTCAGATTCCCTTCAAGGAAATATCACTATCCAGAAAAGATTACCATTAGGTCTTTACTAACAAGTGAGTGTAAATTGATCATAACATACTGCAGAATATCTGTTCTTCAATATGCATACAAAGAAAATATAACCTGGTGTTTATCTGTTCCTTTTGTGGTAGTCCTGTGAAAGACTTGACTAGATCACAAGTAGAAATTGATACCTTTGTTCCTTAGAGATCTTACTTTCTAATGTACATCTTACGAACCTATTCACTAATCTAATGTACATCTTATGAACCTTATTAGCTAATCTTATATTTCTCCCTCTTTTGGTACAGATGCTGTAAAAACACAAATGTTTCTCAGTATTTCTCAATATTTGTGTTTTCTCATGGCCTTAGGTAACCCCTGTGAAAGAGTCATTCAACCCCAATTAGGTAACCCCTGTGAAAGAGTCATTCAACCCCAAAGGGGTTACTATGCAAAGGTTGAGAAGCGCTGCTCTGGATAGCCTGGATCTTGCTTTGTAGATCATGCTTGCATTGAACTTGCAATGATCCTTTTCCTCCTTTGTCCTAAGTGCTGAGATACAGGTGTGTGCACTGTGCCTGGCTAGACTGTACTATTTTTTTTTAACGGTAGGTGATTGTCAACCTGTGATTTTAAAGGATGGATTGTAACATATTTCATTGCATATCAGCCAGCCCAGAAGTAAAGTTAGAATATGTTTTTGATACCCAATCAAAAAAGAATGAAGTCATCTGATACAGTGCTGCCACCCTCAAAGCAATACAAATATGTTAAGCAGTGTTGAAGTGGCCATGGGGAACGGGGCGGGGGAGGTGAGGGTGTCTTAGCACATCATATCTTTAGAATATATTTTTGCATATCTTTTCAGGTTCCATTCAAGACAGTACAGTAATTCAGCGAAGACTATTGGAGGAACCTTGCTAAAAACTAGGTAAGTGACACAGCTGTGATGGCACATTGAAAATTGATCTTTAGTATCTAGGTAAATGAGAAGATTGCCCATTTCTGAATTCCGTGAGGGTTTTGCAGGAATTCTCTGGATTTGTGAGTAGTACATAGGTGTGAGATGATGCCAAATTTACTCATTAGAATTTTTAGATTTACATTTGATTGTTTTAGGTTCTTATATTTCCCCTTCTTTTAAGCATGCATGTCATTAAAGCAAGAATGCATTCCTAGTATAACTGCTGCGCATCACGGTTTACTTTAACCTTGTACAAAAAAAGTTCACTTCATATTCATGGTGAAAGAGACATAAACAAGGGTCCAGTGTTTTCCTCTAGTATTTTAAATTTTAATTTCTTTTGAGAAAATGTCTCGTGCAGCACATGCTGGCTTCAAACTCACTATATTGCTGAGGATTACTTTGAACTACTGATCTTCTTGGTTCCTCTGAGTGCTGGGATTATAGGTATGTACCACCATGCACAATTCATCACTACAGTATTGACCAGGCAATACTTGTAGGTATTTTCTTAAAGGATTAAATGCACCATACCAAGCCATTGTTCTGTGAAATTGTCAAGTCTCCAAATAAGATGGTCTCCTAAATTTAGATTTTAGTTTCCTAAAATCAAACAATGGCCTACTGAATTTCTACCTGTAAACATAGAATAATGCAACATGTATCAAATAGGTGCTTAACTGTGTTTTATTTTTCAGAGCTAGCACAAAGCATTATGATATACTGTCATCAAATGGGGCTAAGCCATAGCATAAAATACATCATTGTTAATATATGTAAGTAATGGTGGCCCTAATTTTCCACCATGTTTTGATTTTGCCAATGATTAGTTAAAAATAATGAGATTCTAACAATATTACTGAAAATGAGATAGAATATTCTACATATTAGTCAAAAAGGGTAGGGTCTCTGTCACTGTTTTAATGTTTAATCATCCCAAGTATTCAGGTGGAGTTTAAGTATCTCTTTTCAGTGATCCTTGACAAAAGTGGACAGGGATCCAGGTAAAATAATTTGTATCCTGAAGCATATTTTTTTTTCTTTTTCCTTTGGTCCCTTTTAATGGAAAATACACAGAAAGGGTGATAGAATCTTGCTAGAAAAGGAAGTACATGACAAAATGATCGTAGCACAGCAAAGCTTGTCCATTGTCAATACTCCAGTAGATATGAAGGGTGTGTCTAAGCAGTGTTCCGATGCTCAGTAAAAGTTAGTTTATTCTTGTAGAACTAATGAAAGCTGAAGGAATGTGTGTGCCCTGCTTCATAGCTCTGGACTCCTCACCCGAATGCAAGCATAGAATGTTGTGGTCTTTTGGGGGCTTTTCAAAAAGCTGGTGGTTGAAAAATGAAATGTTGCTACTATTACTAAGAACTTTCAGATTTCATTGACTTCCTACTGACCAATAGTATAAATGTAATGTTTATCCTCCTAGGGACATGCTCAAGATTTCAGGTGATTTTTCTTTTGCTCTTTAATGTGAGTTTAACTGTGAGGTTTTCTGAGCCATCTAAATAAGCAACGATTATTTGCAAGGCGCTTTGTCTACAAATATCCTGGCAGCATGCACGGTTCTAAAATAATCAAATGACTTAGAGTGCCTGCAGTGCTTCTAGCAAACTGAAACATCTGCCAAGTTTGTAGTCCACATTGTGTTTTTTAGAGACAAGTCTGATCCTCGTGGTGAGCCAGAAAATGCCATGAAATGGAACACTGCTCATATTCAGGGAAGTACTCAAGAGTCTTGAAATCCTATTAAGTGATAGATGGTCTACATGTGGTAGGGGTTGGTAGTAATGTATTTTTTCTTGTCACCATGCTTTTATTATGACTTTTGCTTTCACATTCCCTTCAAGAGAGTACAGTGACTCTGAAAAAGTATTGAGGGAACCTTGTTAATTTTTAGGTAACTGATGACATATACACCACAGCACAAACCGTGTGATCTTAGATATATAAGGTAAGTGTAGCAGGACTAGTATAGGAGGACTAGTGCCAAGGGTGGTGTCATCACATTTCCTCTTGCATAATTCTGAAATGATTTTAGTCATTCCAGAATGACTGGAATGATATGATAGTGCATAGTTAAGGGGACACTAAGACCTTACTTTTAAATGTGTATGTTAGTGTTTCTGGAAGGCTTACATTCCTGGTTTTTTAACACATTCATTTTTAAAACACAAATACATCCTTAACAACCCTACTAACATATTATTGTATGTTTGCCATCCAGAAATGTCATCTACACATATGATGGCAGAAACAGACTCACAGGCTTTATCACAGAGATGCAGTGTGTTCTTTTTGCAGATGCTCTTTCAAGAAAGTAAGAGAACTCTTATGAGGATTTTTCTCATGCTCTGAATTCTGCAAGTTTCTACAGGTCAGTAAATGGTGCAAAGACCTTGAGAATGACATATGGACCATAGTATTTTCATGATGTTTATTTGTAACACAAGTCAGAATACCACAGTGACACAAGGTTGTAGTAAGGAACATGTCCAGTATCCGGGTCAGGGCTACTGTGGGCTTTCATCACATAACGCAGTGCTTCTTAACCTCCCCTAATGCTGTGACACTTTAATACAGTTCCACATGTTGTGGTGAGCCCCAGTCATAAAATTTTCATTGCTACTTCATTACTATAATCTTCCTAGTTATAAATTGTAATATATAAATAACTGATATGCAGGATGTCTGATATATGAAGTCTGTGAAAGGGTCATTTGACTTCCAATGGCGTAGCAACTTACAGGTTAAGAATCACTGACATAATGGAACATCTGAATTATATGTACAGACTGAGTGAGCATGGTGTCCTTCGTTCTTCTCTCTTTGAATTTATTGTTGCAGTTCAATCAAGAAATAAATGTCATGCTTATCAGTTCTCAAGACTATGAAAGTATACTTTCTCTAGAGTAAGAAATGTATAATTCATCTGTATGAACATATGTTTGCATTGAGAGTTTGGGTGTGTACCTTGTAACAGCCATTGCTATGGGACTGCTTTTTGCATCCGAAAATGTTGGCTGCATTATAGGCATCCACTAGAAAAGGGCAGTTTGTCCTCATATACAGCTTTTTCTAGGGTCAAGATGTGTGATATTACACCATCAAAGGTCATCCTATTTTCAGATGAGTATTTAATAAGTAAATTGGAGACTCATATGTGTCCCTGTCATGGAATCTGTGCAGATGGCACTAACATCTCTTTCATATGACTAGTAAGCCTCAATTTGTATTCTATCTTTGCTGACTGGTCATGTGTGTTTAATGTTTGTAAAGATAAAAGATAAGTAGGGATGCTGTAAACTTCATAAGATTCAAAGGTCTCATCAACAAGACACTTACCATGGAATTATGGCACATATTCTCCAGATAGATTGGGAGTTCTGATGATTTATCCTTGGAAGTCTGCAAGTATCCAGGTTCTGTGGATGTGTCCTAAAAATGGTGGCATGGGTTAGGGACTCCAGATAGAGTGAGATATGTACCAAATAGCTATGTTGGGATGTAGTTTTCATAGACGGTAAACTACATCATAGTAAGATGAGAGATCATAAAGTTGCATACCATAAATATCAAAGTACTGAAGTTGGCCTAATTGCAGAATAAAACATAAGTTTCCTGTGCTTGGGTGAGTACTGATGATATTTTTAACACTTTGTAAATGTTCACTTGTGGCAGGTACTCAGGTACAAAGTAATGTCCTTCAAAATCCTCATGAAGACAAGTTTGTGTTATATGGTCAAGAAAATGACGATGATCATGTAAGCATTAAGGCATTTATAGTGCCTGGTTCTTTCTCATGGTGTTTTAAAACTTTACCCTGAGCTTAGTTAGTCTTTGCATACTTTATAGGTACACGGTCAAGAAAGGACAGACTCTCATAACGACACTTGTACATCAAATTCATCCAAGTATCCAGATGGAATTGGTGTTTTTAACAAAGAGAGTAATCAAGGTAATGGGCAAGTACCCTCTTCCTCTCTCTCTCTCTTCTTGTCTGCTTCCTTTACCCATTCCTTCCTTCTCTCTTTCTCTTCTCCTTCTCTTCTTCTCCTCCCCCTCCCCTCCCCTTCTCTTCTCCTGCTCTCTTCCTCCTTGCCTCCTCCCCCTTCTCATGTTTCCCCATCCCTTCTTCACCTCCTGCTCTTCTTCCTCGTGCTCCTCCTTTTTTATAAGACAGGCTCATACCAAAATGGTATTGAACTCCATCTGTATCCAAGGTAGGATTTGAATTATGTTGTATCTGCCTCATCTTATAAGAGTAGCTAGGATGTGATATGCCTGTGTCTCACACATGTTTTACTCATTGAGAGAGTTAAGAAGAACATACTGCTGGAAGATCATTGGCACTGATCTTGACCAAGCAGATGATCATGTAAACATATTGCAGTATATACCACATGCTATTCAATATTCAGGGATATAAGAAGAGCGTATCAAACCTGGTCTTGTTATATTGTAACTTTTCAGCAAATACTCTGCTATCTTGTTCGCCTTCTAAGTCCTTGTAGATGTTAATACTTTCAGATATACTCCAAAAAATTTTAGGAGTATCAGATGTTTTAGTGTTTTGGCTTGCATTTTTTCATACACTCCTAAAATTGATATTCTTAGTGATAGATGTATAATTGGAGTACTATATAATTTCGTTGTGTCTACCATGATAATATGGTACATTTTTAAGATGTATCCTCTCTCAGGAGAGTAAGAATTTTGACTATGTCTTTGGCTATTTGCAAATATTCTGGTATGACAAGTAGATTCAAAAGTGACTCAATGAATAGGACATATGTGTAAGATGTTTTCCTTGATGTTTCTCATGACAGATCAAAACCTCACAATGCCTCAAAGATCTCTACAATAGCGTAGTTTCTCACAAGTGTGTGTAAGTCACATGATGAGTGGCAATCACTGCTCATGGCAGTGGTTGTCGTCTACATAGGTGAGTGGTCATAGTGTCCCTCCACCCTGTTTATCTTTAAAACATAAGTTTCTTACAGGTGTTTAGATAAGAAGTCATAGAGTCCTTAGCAAATCTGGTGATTATGATTTTATAAAATATGTCCACAATATTCATGTTGAACCTGTGAGTATTTATTGTGTCAGGGTTCATTGTCATTTTCATTGACTTGTCAGCCTATGTTAAATAACGATCATTTCTTTGTACTTTTCAGATCAAGAAAGAATGGACAGTTCTGCATGGAGGTCAAATTTGGGAGTCATTCAAGTATCTATGTACAGTTAAATAGGCTCTCCACAATAGTCGTGGACAAAGGAATGTGAATGAGTCCTGATAGTAAAAAGTGGATCCACATAATTTTTTTCTTTTTTCTATAATTGAATTTTTCCCCACCCAGACAAGATATAAAAGTGAACTAAAGGAGGTGGTCAAGAAGATTGCTGATGCTTTCCAGGTAAACGCTGATGTTGACCTCTTCACAAAACAGGAAGTCAGTTTCTCCTGATCCTGCAATGGTGTTGAGAATGTCTCCAATGCTTTTTATAACCACATATTTGTGATCAGTATTCAGGTACAAATGATTTTGGTCCTTAGAAACCTTCATGAAGAGAAATTTACATGATTTACACAGGAGAAAAATGCATGTTAAATCTGTGTAAATCTATAAATTGATTTTTCTTGGTTCTTTGACATTTATGGTGACTTTGAGCCAAGCTGTAAACCTTTGAATACTTTGCAGGTTCTCCTCACATTACGTTCATATTTCTTCATCCTAGCCTTGAACTTGCAGAAATCCACCTGCCTCTGCCTTCCAGGTGCTGGGATTAATGGTGTATGCCACCATGCTCATATATCCACAACTTATATTTCTTATTAAAGACTCTTACTGTGTTGCCTATGTTGTTCTTGACCTCACTCTGTGTAGCCTAGGCAGGCCTTGGACTTGTGATCCTCTTCTCTCACTCAGCCTCCTATATTGCTGTGATTCCAGGCCTGTGCCACCAGAACTGGATGGTGTTTTCTTATGGATTATCTGAAGGAGTATATGAAGGAGTATATGATCCCTGAAGAATTATTGGCTGAAGATTGTTCTTAATCACGTAAGTGATAAAAGATGGTCATACCATAGTGTAGACCACATGATCTTCAATATGTTGGTAGTTGAGGTGGTTATCCTAACCTGGTATTGGCTTGTTTTGCCTATAGGCATCCATTACCATCTTACCTGTTGTGTATGTGTAAGATAGGGCCAGACTTAGTCATGTATACTTTTCATAGACTCTTATCTTCATAATATTCCATTAAATCATCAAATTTTATTGTATGCTTGATGACAAAATATATGAATTTAATTTTCTTCATTATAGAAGGGTTCCATGTAATTTTTACTGTTATTTTTATATTGACTATTGAGTTTTTACAGGTATCCTATAAAAAAGTAAGACTTCCCTTGCTGAGCTCAGCCTGTGGCCATCTACAAATACCTGGTAGAGTGGATGAATCCAGAAATGATACCATGATTTGGGGGGATTTTGATATGCACAAGTCAAATGACACTGGTCTTGAATGCGTTTTTCCTCACTGTTTCTTTATAGATAAATTAATACCTCACAGGACCTCGAAAAGATCATTAAGAGTACAAATGTTTGTATTGAGTTGAATACTGCTATAATCTTGAATTACTATAAAGCAGTGGTTCTCAACCTCCCTAATGCTGCAACCCCTTTATACAGTTCTCCACAACTATAAATTTATTTTTGTTGCTACTTCATAACTATAATTTTGCCACTGTGTTATGAATCATAATGTATATATCTGACATGAAGGATATCTGATCTGTGTCCCCAGTGAAAAGATTGGTCCACCCCTCTGGGGGTCACCCACTGCAGCTTATAAAGGACACTGATGCTCACACACATAGGTAAGCTAATGGTAGTTATCTTAAACCTTCTTTTCAACCCTTATTTATACAATTGCAAATCTATTGAATGTGACTTCATAGGATTTTTATGGCCAGGAAACTTAGATTGAACTTGTGGATTTTGAGGAGTTGATTATATCAGAGTACCTTGACACTGTTGATCTGCCAGCCTAATAGTATAGTATATTTCAAAATTTCAAATGAAAAGTATGAGCATCTTTGAATCGCTATTCAATTAGAAGTAATCCAAGTATCCAGGGAAAATTTAAATATCCCTTATTGTTAGTCGTGGGCAAGAGAATGGATAGGAGTTTATCTTTATCCTAATGTTTTTGCATGATTTCTTTTCATGTTCCTTTTAGGAGAGCACAGTGCCTGTAAACATATTGTTGATGGAGCCTGGCTAATTCCTACATTAGTGACCAAGTACATTTACCACATGGCAGACCATCTGCTATTAGATATTCAGATCAGAGAGGAGGGTGCCTAATGTGCTGTTTCTGTCTTTGGGGTATTTCTAGTAAGATTTCTGGTAGTTTATATCTTTGATGGAGGCCATAGATATAATTAGGGCTTATTCTATGAAGTACAAGTAAGAACTGTTTCCAGTATGATTATATTTCTTTCATTTTCTCATATATGGTTAAAACATGACTATACAACTAATAACTGTGCTAATCTTAATGTTTCTGTATCTAGGTTAAGATGTTTACTCCTTAAATATAATGGTGGAAATAAAACAACTTATCAGGTAATTCTCATCATTCCCTCATATTGATATGGACCATGGAATGGTTCCTGGTACCTTCTCTTTTGTAAAATCTCTCCTTATTATGAGAACGTTTGGCAAATGTCCAAAGGTCATGAAACAGTAGTGACCTTAGCAATGACAGATGCCACAGAGAATTTCCCTCAGTGTAGTTCTGCAGAAGATCAAAGCATCACAGTGAGATAGAGTAGACAAGTAGAATATTCCATGTTAGTCCTGCTGTGAGCCTCAGTCACTGCATAGGATATTTGATCTTCAAAGACGCAAGTAAGCGAGGATGGTGTCTCTTATACATCTAGACACCATGCTTTTGTTACCTCTGCTGGTGTAAGAGATGATTCAGTCCTTGGTAATTGTGGTGGCCATGAGTGAATACTCCTTATGTAGTAGAGGATATTTATGATGCCTCTGTACGTGTGGGGTTTGACAGTGTCCCACAGACAGGCCCATACGATGAAGACAATTCCTCAAGACGCTTCCTCTTCCCAGGTGTCTCTAGTTTGTGTCAAGTTGACAGCAACTAAATAGCTGGTAGTTTTTGTTAACTTGCTTGTATTGGCTCATTCACAAGACAGGACAGTTAACCTTCCTATGGCTGAATGATTGTTGATGATCTCAATATGTTTTTTATATCAGTGACTTTGTGGTAAGTAATAAAGTGCAAAGCAATGTTGAGCTTATAATACAAGTTATAAAATTTACAAGGTTAGAAGCAATCTGTGAATATTTAGGAGCTCATTATTTCCTAGTTTTTTTGGAATTTTTCACAGCCTGGTGCTTGTTGTAACTTAGAACATTTTGCAGGTGACCTGTCAAGAAAGGGCAAGATGCTCTTGGCATTACCAGCAACCTCAAATTTGTTCAAGTAACCATGTAGAAATGAACTGTTTCTTAACAATGGTGGTCATTAAGGTAATCAACAAGATGCACCCAGAATTTTAATATTATGACTTTTTGGCAATTTTAAAATGCAACAGAACAAGACACATATGTAATGAGTTTTCCTTGGTGTGTTTCTCAGAGACAGGTTACAGAATCATGGTAGTACCTCAAAAAAAAAATCTACGAATACTACTAATATCTGAATTACATTTGAAGCAAATCATATCCTGAAACACCTTCAGGAGACTGTCTTCTTTTGGAGGAAGGTGAATAGTTGGGTTTGAATTGAGGGTCTCATATTTACTCCAGTTCTTATCATTGACTTATAACTTCAGCTCTCATTTGTTTTTGCTTTCTATTCTGAGAAAGTATCTGACTGTGGTGCCAGAGTGATCTTGAATTTTCTCTGTAGCCCAGGAAAACCTTGAACTTCTTCTGGTCTGCCTGCCTCAATCTACTTAGTAGCTAGGCTCACAGACCTGTGTCACTAGGCCTGGCTTGTGTTTTCTGATAAATTCTCTTAAAGATAACACAATGGTTACCAAAGAATGGTGGAATGGATATTAATCCTAAGCAGCTAACTGATAAACTGATTATAGCTCAGGGCAGACCACCTCATTTTCAATATCCAGATAGATGAACCAGCTAGGTTAAACCTGAAATTCCCATATTTTCTTTTTTACAGGTGTCTTATAACTTTCTTGGCTAGTACACTGGATATCTCCCCACACTCCATCCCTAAAGACCTTAACATTCTTAGTTGCTATTTTGGTGTTTCTCCAACATTTTTTGGCATTCCTACTTCTCATCTAGTATGTCTAATGTTATTAAAGCACCAAATGCCATTTTTGTTCTAACTTAGAGACTATATGAATTTAATCACCATGTAGAGACAGAAGTAAGATTCCACATAGCTCTCGATGTGGCCATCATTTTGATGATATAGATGCCTACATTTTTAGAGATAACCTTTGTATGGAGGAAGAGTTTTATGATAAATCTCTGATCATTGTTATTTGCAAGAATCTCGGTCTGGCAGATGTACCCAGAATTTTAATATTATGACTTTTTGGCAATTTTAAAATGCAAC
>JADRCH010007686.1:3202186-3355511 GCA_019843965.1 Rhynchomys soricoides | reverse complement strand
TTCTCAGAGACAGGTTACAGAATCATGGTAGTACCTCAAAAAAAAAAATCTAAGAATACTACTAATATCTGCAAAAGTGCCACTATGATCCTGAATTGTTCTACAGGCCTCCCCCTCCCCCCTCCCCCCTCCCCCCGTCCCCCTCTCCTCTAAATAGAAATCAAGGATGGATGTATTAGATGATGCCCATGAAGAACAAGCTTTATTCTGATATGTTTATGTGTCACTTCTTCTCAGATTCCCATTTAGATTTATCCTGAAGATTTTTGTTGACAGACCCTTCCTAATTTTAGGTAAGTGATAATGAGGCATACATACCACAATACAGACCATGTGATAATAAATTCATGTCAGGGAAGAGGAGTGCCTAACCCAGTACTACTGTTCTAGTGCATGTTTCTAGAAATAGTTGGAATAGTCTACAAATTTGAAAGGGTGCAATAGTCATTCATTAAAATATTTTCTTTAGTGCGTGTGTGTGTTCACACTCATGCTTGTTAATAGAGATTAAATACAGAGTCACTAGACTAATATGTTATAGTCTGTAACCTTTTGTTTTCTTTTTAAAACAGGGTCTAAACTACCCATGCCATATCAGTCTTGAACTTGGTAACCTTCTTGCAATTTCCAGGCTGTATCTCCAAACCCAGGAGGTCTTGAGGTAAGTATTGATGTTGGCTTCTTGCAGGACAGTTCATCTCATTTCTCTATGTTTGGATAAGGTCTAAGTCTTTATGCTTTCTGTCACTGTGCATTTGTAGTAGGTATGCATATACAAAATCGCAGGGTTCTTAGTAAAATTGGTGGGTGGTTATGTTTTATAAGGCAGGGAAATTTTATGTTCACTTGGCAGTATTTAATAATTGATTATTGCCAGGTATAGTGGCACACATGCCTTTAATCTCAGCACTCAGGAGGCAGAGGCAGGCACAGATCTCTGAGAGTTGGAGCCAGCCTGATCCACAAAGCAAGTTTCAGGACAGCCAAGAAGGGATAGATTCATCCCCTAATACATGCATTTTAATTCTGAACAAGAAAAGAACTGCTGGAGGTCTCATCAATCCTGGTTTCAAAGTGTATTTCAAAGCTATAGTAATAAAAAACAGCATGATATTAGCATAAAAACCAGACACATTGATCAATGGAATCAAATTGAATACCTAGACACAAACCCACATACCCATGGACACCTGATTTTTGATAAAGAAGCCAGAAATACACACTGAAAAAACAGAATCTTCAACAAATGGTGCTGGACTAACTGGATAGTTGCATGTAGAAGAATGCAAATAGATCCATGCTTATCAGCCTGCATAAAACGTAACTCCAAGTTGATCAAAGACCTAAATGTAAAACCAGATGCACTGAATCTGAAAGAAGAGAAAGTGTTGGAATAGCCTTCAATGCATTAAGGAGAAAAATTTCTGAACCAAACACCATTAGTGTAGACATTAGTATCAACAATTAATAAATGGGACTTCATGAAACTGAAAAGCTTCTGTAAGGCAAATGACAGTGTCATTCAGACAAGGTGGCAACCTACAGAATAGTAAATGACTTTTACGTACTCTACATCCAATAGAGAGAGGGCTCATATTCAAAACATATAAAAATCCCAAGAAAATAGATATCAAGAAAACAAAAAATCCAATTAAAATACAGTAAAACCTAAACAGAATTCTCAATAGAGAAATGTTGAACATTCTTAGCCATCAGGTAAATTCAAATTCATAGTACTTTTAGATTCCATCTTCCTCCTGTCAGAATGGCTAAGATCTGTATGTCAGATATGTTCTTCTAGCTGGGCTGCCTTGTCTGACCTCAGTGAAAGAGGAAGTACCTAACCTGGCAGAAACTTGAAGTTGCCAGGGTTGGAGGGATACCACCCTGGGGGTGGAGGGGGCCTACATTCTCAGAGGAGAAGGGGGAAGGGTGATGGGGGGAAGGGGGAAGGTTTGGGAGAGGTGACTGGGAGGGGAGCAGTGAGCTAGATGATGTAAAGAGAATTAAGTAAAAAAAATTATAAAACAAAACCCACAAGTGACAGTGTACACTAGTGAGGATGTGAAGCAATCTTACCATTGCTGGTAATATTTCAAACTTGTACAACCACGTTTGAAGTCAATATGGCAATTTCTCAAAGGTAGGGAGTCCGTCTACCTCAAGATCCTGTTATGCAGTTCTTTGGGAATATACCCAAAGGACAGTTCATTCTACTACAAGTTGAGCAAGGATATTTGGTCAATTACGTTATAGCTGCTTTATTCATAATAGCCAGAAATTGGAAACAACCTAGATGTCCCTCAACAGAGGAATGAATAAAGAAAATGTGATACAGTTACACAATAGAGTATTACCTGTTTACAGCATGACATCATGAACTTTTCAGACAAATGATGGAACAAAAAAAGTTACCCTAAGTGAGGTAACCCAGATCCAGAAAAATAAATGTAGTATATTTTCACTTATATGTGGCTATTAATCATTAAATGAATGATAACTAAGCTACAATCTGAAAAGCCAGAGTGGTTAGGTATAGTTGAAGGGACTAGGAAAGACACATAGATCTCCCTGATGGGCTGAGGACAGGGAGGACTAGAAAGGGAGGATCATGGGAGGAGGAAGGGGGGGCGATAATGTTAAAGGAGGAAATGCAGGGAGAAGCAGCTAGAATTGAGGGACATTTGAGTGGTGGAAACCTAGTTCAGTGGAAACTTTCTTAAAACATATGAAGACAATGAAGTCTTCAAATAACAAGGGTGATGGAGCCCAATTGGCCATCTTTGTCACTAAACAAAGTTTCCAGTACTGAGACTAAGTTACAAGCAATGGAGTTGTTGGCTAAGGTGGTCCCACTGAAGTCCCCAAATAATCCAAGCTGTTTCCAAGAGAATGGGTTGCTATGCACAAACAGCAAGCCCCTATTGCAGAAGACAACAGCTACACAAACATGGAGTTGGTACTACATAGAACTTTTACCCTTCCTTTCTAAAGTCTTTGGTACAGTAAGGTACTCTGAAGGTTTCCAAAAAGAAAAGTAAACAACCTACCCAGTCACAAATCTTTCATCTACAATCTATCCTGTCTAAAACAATGTGCTAGGATAGTAATTACACTAAGCTTGTGGGAGTAACCAACCAATGTCCAATTTAACTTAAGGCCCACGCTAAGACATGGTACCCATACCTGACACTGCTTGAGTGACCAAGAACTAGAGACTAGATGGCCCAGAGATCAAGGGTGAAAACAAATACTACTGGTCTAAAAAGTAATAATAAAATGAATCCTAATGATATTCTGCTAGTCTCATAGATCGGGACCTTGTTCAACCATCAGAGAAGCTTACCCCTGCAGCAGATGGGAATAAATACAGAGGCCCACAACCAAGTATTATGCAGAGAGAGAGAGAGAGAGAGAGAGAGAGAGAGAGAGAGACACTGAGAGACCTTGGGACAGGGATACACAGTCCTAAGTGAGCTGTCTCCATGAAATCCCTCCTCTCAGAGCTCAGGGAACCCTGTGGAAGAGGAGGCAGAAAAAGTATAAGAGCCATAAGGGACAGAGAACACCAGGAGAACAACAAGGTCCTCTAAATCAACTGAGAGGAAGGTTTTATGAATTCAGAGTGAAGCAACAAGCACAGGACCTACACAAGTCTACTCTAGGTCCTCTATATATATATGTGTGTGTGTGTGTGTGTGTGTATACGTATGCATATACACACACATATGTATATACATATATACACACACATACATACAGATACCTATACATATATGTTTATCTTATGCCGTCTGTTGGGGCTCTTTTCTTCCTTTTGGTTTGCCTTGTCCAACTTCAATGTGACAGTCTTTGTTTTATTGTATTTTATCTTGTGCTGTTTTGTTGTCTCTGAGCAGCCTATTCTTTCCTAATTAATGAGAGAAAGGGAATAGGGAAATAAGAGGGACTAGATCTGGATGGCAGGGGAGGTGTCGAGGGAGGGCAAACTGCAATCGGATATACAGGATATGAGAAAAGAATCTGTTTTTAATAAAAGGAGAAGATGATGTGTATGGTTCGAATTCATACAAGTATCCAGGTGTTAGTTGAAGTGATTTCTAGAATGATGGTTGTCAAGGGAATAAACCAGGATTCTGATGAGCACATTACATATTTAAAACCCATTTTGTACCAGTTTTCTCTTTTCTTTTTTTTTTTTTTTTGAGAATGGAAGAGTGGATATTAAACCTTGCACACAAGAGGGCAACCACTTTACAACTGTAGCCCTTGATTTTTTTTTTTTTTCTATTTATTTTGAGATCATATCCCACCAAGTTGTCCAGAGTAGTGATGAGCTCCTTCTGTGACACAGGAAGGTCATTGTTCTTGTTTCAGCCTTCTGAGTGTCCCGGATTACAGTGAGGTAACGTGGATCCCCAAAAGACCGTGTTACATGGTCTCTGTCATCTGAGGCTCTCAGCTTCAAATCTTTGGAAGTGATATTGTAAGTAACTGCAAAAAACAGAAAAGTAAAAAGGGGGCACTGTTGAGGGTATGGGGGGCAATAAAGGGGGAACAACAGGGTACAAATGATCTGATGAAAGGAATGGAGAGAATGAGGGCTTCTAATTGGAGAAGGAGGGAGGAAGAAAGGCAAATATCTAAGTCTGAAACATAAGGAGTCTTACTATTAACTTTATCTAAAACTATAATATATATGTCAGTATATAAATGTACATATGGAATGTGAATGAAACTTGCCCTTCTAGATTGATAATGCTCCTTCAGAAAGTCAGAGACCATCTAACAAAACCTCCACCAGGCATGAGAAGCCCTCTTTTGAGTTGCTGGTTATAGTTGTCCAAGAGGCTCTCAAAACATTATGCACTAGCTATTGTGATTGCCTTTGGTTGTCCCCCATAGCTGGAAGGTAAATTCCTATTGCTGAAGACACCATGCACTTCAGGCACAGGGCTCAGAGACTCGAGCTGGGACTAAGCTGAAAGACCTCTGCCTGAGGACTGACTAGCTTTTATGGTGTCAGATGGGACCATGCAAGTTTCTAGTTGAGGGAAGCAACCAACAAAATCCTACCTGGTTATGATGGCTATGAACCAAACCTGGCATGGTATCCCCTAAGGGTGCAGTAGTGACATGCATGCCTTGGTGGTAACCCAACAACTCTCTACTTGGATGTAAGGCCTACTAAACAAGAGGAATCATGCCTGGCCCTGGAAATCCTAGTTCCAGTGAAACCATGGATCCTGAAGGAGCACCTCCAACTGCCACTTTACTAAACCTGCATAATCCAAAATTACATTCTAAGTATTTGTCATTACATACACTGATAAATGTAGTCTTCACCCTTCGTCAAGAAAACTTGTCTTTGCAATAGAGACCATTACAAAAAAAAAAAAAAAAACAACCAAGCAAAACACAGTTGTGGAGCTCAGACCCAAAGGATATAACAACTCCCACATCTAAGGCTCAGAGTTCATAGTGGAAGAAGGAGCAGAAAGCTTATAACTATGAGATTATAGCTCCTAGGAATTCAGAAGCTACAATAATAATTTAGACAGCAGACTTCATGATATTTTGGGCTTTTGCTCTTTTTGCTCCCTCTTCTGTGATATTCCCTGAGCTAGGCATAGATGCAGTAGCTGTGGTATAGATGTGCTTATTGGAGGCTGGGCTTCCATAATTTCTGAATTGTGTCCAGTTGTGTTTTTCTATAATAGTCCCTGTTTTCTATAAAGTGAAGCTTCTTTATTAGGGGTGATATAGTTGCACTTATCTGTGGGTGTATGGTAAGGAATTAGGCTGGTGATTGTAGATTCCATTCTAATATCCATGAACTTACTGTCCCTTTGAAGTTGACTGGCTTTCTAGTACTGGCATGATTTCTCTCCTGTTGGGAGTACTTTAAGTCTAATTAGACAGCTACTGGTTACCACCAATACATGAGTGCTACTCACTACACCTTTACAGCTATCTTGCTACACTGTCATGGGGCTTCATAAGCATTGCAGCTGTGTAGAACCATTAATTGATTCCTCCTTTTGGTGGCTTGAATTCTATTTTCTGGTACCATGAAGGGGTAGACTGTAGAAAGGAGGCTTTCAGGTTAGATCCAACTTGAAAAATCCAAGTCCTGTATCCTGAGTGTGTGGTTTCTTCCTCAGTAGGGGGTGACCTTCAGTCTCTGGAGAGGCAATCAAAGGCAACAGCAATAGTTTACATTGTCCAGGAAGTCACATCAACTACTTGAGCAACCATTCAGAAGAAAGTTTCTCATGCCTGCTAATGGGGGCTTTGTCAGTCTATGGTTCTTTTGGGGAGTATTGCCAGATCGAGTGACATACATAGAGAGGCAGGTAGATACATGCATGCACGAATATATATATATATACATACATACATACATACATAGAATCTAATATTAGATACGTTATAAAATAGTAAGATTCCTTGAAGCATCAAACCATGGTGCTATTTGGTTCTCGTTCTCCTTCTGTACTGACCTCCCTTACCCCTCCCCAGTTGGAGTTGTCCTCCCTATTTTTCCATTTCCCTTCTTCATTTTACCAGTATCTGCTGTTCTTCTCTCACTGCCTCCCCCACCATGGTTCCTTCATACCCCCCTAGTTTCTACAGTTACTCCATACTATACACTCACTTCTGAAGGTTGGTAGCTGGGACTTGCATGTGAGAAAGAGCATGCAGCATTTGTCTTTCTGGATCTGTGTTACATTCCTCAGTACAGTCTTTACTAGACCCAGAGATGGATATTTTGATAATAGTTTTGACCTTGAATTCTAGTAATAACCTAGAGAAACCTGTTATTTTACAAAATTAGATGTAAAACCTTACTGGCATAAGTTCTGTTCCAAGAAGTAGGGTATTTAAAGCACATTTTCCAAGTGCATTTCTTTCTCATTTTCAGAATCCTGACAGAAGAAACCGTCCAATCAACAATAATCATGAATAGAACTTTGTTAGCTACCATGTGTCTGACAGGGGAAATCTTCTGCAATGGCAAAAATCTAATCTTTAATTCCCAGGGGAGGAAGGTTTGCTTTCCTTGAATTTGTGTTTTCTTATCACTTTTCAAACTGCTTATGCCTACATAGGTATGAAACAATTTCACTTTTGCTTATAGGTAGTTAATGTTTTTATATTCTCATCTGTATTTGCTGGCACATATGGCACTTATTATTTTTGTAAAACTCGTTTCTCCATAGAGTTAGTAATAGTAAACCTCTCACGTCACTATATTCATTTCAGAGATAGTATATCTGTAACTTTTGTCACGTTGAAATGGTATTAATAATTTATGTTTATAAAATGTTTTTAAAAAATTTATAATTAATGGTATATGTCTTAGTTAGAGTTTCTATTGATGCAACAAAATGCCATGTCTAAAAAGCAAGTTGCAGAGAAGATTTATTTGGTGTGGTGGTTTTAATAGGTATGGGCCCCATAAACTCGTGTGTTTGGATGCTTACCCCATAGGGAGTGGAGCTATTAAGGGGGTGTGGCATTTTTGGAATAGGTATGGCTTTGTTGAAGGAAGTTTGTCAGTTTGGGGGTGGGCTTTGAGGTTCTCCTATGCTCAAGCTACACCCAGTGTGACACAGTCTTCTGTTGTCTGTGGATCAAGATATAGAAGTTCTAGCACCACATCTCCCTGCATGCTGCCATGCTTCCCACCGTGATGATAATGGACTAAACCTCTGAAACTGTAAGCCAACACCAATTAAATGTTGTCCTTTATAAGAATTCTGTGGTCATGGTGTCTGTTCACAGCAATAAAACTCTAAGACATTCCTCTTATACTTCCAGATCATAGTCCATCACGGGATGAAGTCAGGACAGTAACTCAAGCAGGGCTGGAACCTGAAGGTAGGAGCTGATGCAGAGGCCATGGAGGGGTTCTGCTTACTGGCTTGCTTAGCCTGTTTTCTTCTAGAACCCAGTACAGTACCACCACCCACTTTGTGCTGGACCCTCCCTGATCAATCACTAATTAAGAAAATGCCTTGCAGCCAAATCTTATGGTGGCATTTTCTCAATTAAGATTCCCTCCTTTCAGATAACTCTAGTTTGTGTGTCAACCGAAGACTAGCCGGCACAGTATTGCTTAATATCGTATTGATCCCATCATCTTTGCAGGTCTCATTTTATGAAGGTGAAAGATCCTTTTATATGACTTTTCCCTTGGAGTTCAGCAAGTATTTGAAGAGTTACTGATGAGTCCTTCAATGATCCATTTGGCTAAGGAAATTTGAAGATATATGGATAGAAAGAGATGTGTATAGAGTGAGATGTATAGCATGCTGTTTTGGTTTTTTTCTAGAATCTTGTTGGTTTATCACAGGTGTCTAAATAATGAACCTGGTATAAAGTAAGTACTGTTACAGGTCAGAGTCATAGCATGCTACACCTAGGCTTCGGCTACCTGGTTACTGAGGGGTGTCTGCCACTTTTTATTTATTTCAGGTATTATGAAGCCGTGAAGTTCTGGTACTTGGTGGCATCCATGGGATAGAAATAAATGGAAATATTTATGTGGAATCCTAAGAATTTTGAGACCATGAAGATATTCACACATTTATGATTTTGTTCCCCACCAGAGCCCAGTCTGTCAACTGCTTACAAGCATGGAGTCAAAAGAACATGGCTTTCTGACATGGCTGTTGAACTTGGACAATTTCACAATTCCAGGTAGAATGGATATATCCTGTAGTTGAAATGACATGGTATAAAGTAAATTATCTCTAATATACATTTCCTAACATCATCTTCAGAATCTTGTGATAAGTCCAGAATGAATGACAAATTGCTAGTAAGTGCCTGATATTGGCACTTTGCAGGTAAATCCTAATGTGTATGAAATAAAACCTAAACCATTTGTTCTCCAGACATAAAGTGATATAGGTGCCTCTCACATTCATTGTCATGATTTCTTTACAGGTATTTTGGTAGGGAATGCTACGGTTTGGCCCCATAAGCAGTGGACTGTACATACCAAAGTAATAATAATCAGATGTTTCTAGCAGCACAAGACACCACAGAAATATTTCAGGTATTCCATACAGAAATGTGTTCTTTACCAGTGGCCTTTACCTTGAAGTCCCCCAAGGATCTAAGTAGATTGATGAGCTCCACGAAGATGGGTTGTTCCAAATTTATTTGCAGGGGAGCAAACTGTGTCCTTTTACACATATGTAATAATATGTTTTAAAGGTTCCTGTCAAGACAGGGTATGTCAACTCAGGGTAGTTCTTAAGTTACAAAGCAAGTATTGAAGGTAAATACTGATATGGGCTTAAATCACTCCTGAAGGTATCAGATCATTTTGTAAAAGAAAATAATTTTGATGACTCTGCAATCACCAGAGTGTTACTAGAGTTGAGGGAAGAAACGATTTTGGCCTTACCAGTTCTAGAAACCAAAAGGCTGCCTTGGGGTAGAGAAAATTAATGTTTTACCTAGGAGGGTCCAGGGCATTGTCTTGTCCATGTTAATTGTAATTGTTACGGCATCCCTAGCCAAGCAGTAAGCATGGGATTTTTTGGTGGCACCTAGATGAGAAAGGATGAATGGACTTGACCAACAATACTGTTAATGTCTAACCATTTAAGGTCTCCAAATAATGTAGAAGTATCTATAATAATACTTGTAGACAGAATGGGCAGGGGTCAATGTAGAATATGTCTTATGTTGAAACATACTTTTTCCTGTTTATTTTTTAAGTTTCAATCTCTAGGAGAATATTGAAGTAACTATGATAATAGCCCCAGATAATGTCAGTGATAGAGTGGTCATAGCACAGTGCAGGGAGTGGTCTTCCCTTTCCACGCAGATGATATAATAAGGCGGTATCTAACTCTGCATAAACATACTTTTGCAGACATCCTGTTTTAAGGTATTAGCTAGTATGGAAGTATGAGAATATCATAATGACATATTAGATACTTTTCACAAATGTATATTTCACGAATATTATGGGGCACTCATATCTTCCTGTTTCTGGCTTATATGATAATAAAAATGTCTTCCTAATATTATAGGTAGGCATTAGTTTTTATTGTATCTTTTCTGAGAGTAATATGAATTTAATACTTGTGATGATAGATACATAAGGAAGAGTCTGCATAACTTTTATAGCATCCATCACTGAAATATTGACTGTTTGAATTTCTGGCAACAATATTGATATTAAATTTTACAAATATCCTTTCAAGACAGTTAGAATTCTGAATCATCACAGACGCTCTGTCTGTATAGATTTACCAGTAGTAAAATGTAGCCATTGAATCCTTAAGTGCTAAACCAACTACTGGGACATGTATGTGTTCATCCAGAATGAAGCCCTTATCAAACTGGTTTGCTATAATGTATGCATTCCTACATCACAACGAACCAGGAAATATTATCAAGTGTAATAGTAATGGTATTCAAGTAAATGAAGATTTATACCAACAGTATAGCATGGGACGCATGATCTTCATACATACTTAAGTGTGCATTAAAGATGTCCTTACCCCTTCTGGTACCATGTTCAAGTAGGAAAAGATGAGATCTTTAACAGTTTTACTAGCAAAAGGTTTATTTTTTTTTTAATATGAAAAAATATATGTTGCATCTGAATATTGAGGGATTGCTTGTATCCTCTTTTGCTGGAATTGTACAATTTCCAACTGAGTAATAAAAATCATGTTTTACTGGTATTTAGTTAAGAAAGGATGGATGTTCCTGGTATTATTGTTAAGCTCTAATCCTAGGATTGCAGTGGAACGGAATATACCTTAGCAATAACTATAAGGGTAGAAATGGGGACGGTGTCCTAGTAGAATAAGCTGTAACCTCAAACCCACTTTTGCTTATAATTTCACATTTGCTTTAAAAGAAAAAATGGTTTGGAAAATTTATGAATAGATATTGTGAATAACAAGATAGTTGAAGAGTGTTCATATTTCAATGCATGCTGTCTGATCTTCAGTCTCCAGATAAATGAGAAGGATGCACCTATCCTATTTTACCATGATTTTGTACTTTTACAGATATACTATTGATACCTTGACTGCTATACATATAAAATGATACCATACTCATTTGGTCCTTTCTATCTATAGATAAATACTTGATGTAATTTCTAACACTCATATTTCTCCACATGATTACCATGTAAGAAATTAAAACATTCACTAATATTATTGACATCTCATAATTCATACTTAATCCAATATAGTAGAGGCATAAAAGCATTCCAGATAATTTTCATATTTTGTATGCTAGTTGTTCATTTTTAATACATTATCTGCCAAAAGCATAAAGGTTCTGTATAAGATTCTGTACGTGAATGGCAGGAACTGTTGTTGAGGTAATGTACATAGATATTGTCCTGACACAATACAAATACAAATTACAAGTACAGATAGAATGAGACAACACTAACAACTTTTCACAATTTGTTTTTCTCAGATAGCCACAAAATAATTCATCAAGGAAAGCATTCATATTAAATCAAGTACTGAGTTTAACATATTCATAGAAGAGTTAAGTAATTTTCAGATGCACAGTTAAATGTTGACAATCTTCATGATGCTTTCTGCATGATGTTTCTCTGGTAGAGATGCAGGTAGGAAATGATGTTGCCCATAGTAACGTTTATAAAGTTTATGTAATTGGAAAATTTTATGCTGAAACTGAATGTTGAGGCATCTTGTCCTGTTTGTCATTGTTGCTGGTCTTTGAGCCTCATTGTAGCTCTGTGGTATTGGGGTGTACTCACTGAGTAAAGTGGGTCCCCTCTTAACAATATATTCCCCTTTAATTCATTAAAATAGCAAAGTGGATTCAACCTGTTTCTTATCAGTGGTCATAGTCAAGATACTAGATTACTATATTGGTGAGAAACTATGCCCTGCAATATATTTGTGCAAGTTTCCTTTTCTTCACTTTGAGGAAAACACGTATAGTGGGACTCAAACTTGTAATAGCCCTGCTTGAGCCTCCAAATTAGCTTGGGTTAAAATCCTGCATGACCAGGCCCAGCTCAGATTTCCTTAAAGGTTCTGTAAGTGTATTACTTACTTTCTTTGCTCCCTTGGACCCCAGCCTTTGAGATGGTATCAGTCGCATTCAGGGTAGGTCTTCCCTTCTAGGTTAAACCTCTAGAAACTCCCCAAAAGATTCAGCCAGAGATAGGTCTCCTAGGTGATTTTCAAATCTAATTAGTTTGACAATGAAAATTACCACTTAGAAGAGGTAAGTGAATAAGAGGCCTTATGCAGTGCAGATCACTGATCACCATTATCTAGAAGTAGTAAGGACTATGTGCCTAAGGTGAGTTTGTTATACATTGTCTTCAGGTAGTGTTTTATCCTCTTGGGAAGTATATAGGTTTAATAGTCATAAGAAATCTGATAACACTGCCTCATTTTTTGCATATATACTTTCATACATTGGTGTGTGCTGGCTGGCAGATAATGTGAATTCAGTATTCACTATGATACAGACATTATTAGCAAGGTTCATGAAATTTTTATTGTGTGACATCAAGGGTGAAATTGTAGATATCTTCCCAATAGAGTACAAGATCTACAAATTTCTATAGCTGTTTTCAAGTATTCAAGTAGAGTAGATGGATCTTGAATTCATGTCACAACTTGGAGACATTTAACATGCACAGGCAGACTGACATAGGTTATAAACTGGTTGTCCTGTATGCTTTTCTCTGAGACAAGACAAGACCTCGCAGTGCATCAAGGAATTACCTGACAGGAACAATTGTTATTGTGATAAGTGCCAGTATGATCCTGAAT
Organism: Rhynchomys soricoides; assembly: GCA_019843965.1. NCBI lineage: Eukaryota > Metazoa > Chordata > Mammalia > Rodentia > Muridae > Rhynchomys > Rhynchomys soricoides. The sequence goes on along the minus strand of JADRCH010007686.1, from coordinate 3,342,699 downwards.
CCTGAATTAAGCAACCTAATGTTCATCTGCATAGTGGTTGCTGATGGCAATAAGCCAACTCTTTACTGTTTTGTTTTTATTTTATTTTTGTTTTTCTGTTTGTTTGAGGCAAGGTCGCATGCAACCCAGGCTGGTGTTCAACTTGCTATGTAACAGGATAACCTTGATCTTCCCTTCTTTTTCTCCAAGTACTAGAACTACAGGTGTATAGCATCACTCTCAGCAAATACAGCTTCTCAGTGCACATTGTTGCAGCTTCTCAGATCAGAATATTGGAATACTTAATAAATCTTGTGAAAATAGATTTGTATGATTTATATAAAACTAAATGTGGAAGGATTGATTGTATCATGGTTCACTGACACTGTTGTTGACTAGCCAGTACTAATCATAACTTATTTTGGATTTTAGGTCAAGAAAGAATTGATGTTGTTTTATTGTGGTCAAATCAGATGCCATTCAAGTATCCAGGTAGAGTTTGCTTGATAATAATGATGAGAAAAGAAATGGACAGGAATTTGGCACAGCAAACTGTTTCCTGATATATATTTTATATGACTTTGGTGTTCATATTTCCTTCAAGAGAGCATAGAGATCACAATGTATTGTTTGACATATCCTTCCTTATTAGTCATTTGGAAAATAATGAAGTGTGCATACCATACTGTAGATCATGCAATCTTCTCTATCTAGGTCAATTAGGAGATGTATGTGATTTAGTGTTACTACATTTTGTGGAGATAACTCTAAGATTTTGGGTAGCATACAGCAGTGCTTGAAAAATCACTAAGGCTTAATTTTCCAATGTACATGAGGCATTTTTCAAACGCTCTTATATTTCCTTTGCCTTTTCACATATATGTTGTTAAAACATGTGTTAAACATGACCCGAACAATCAGAGCTTCATGTTCTTATATCTTATTTTTTACCAACATAAGGGCAGAAGTGCATACAGGAACTCAAATAATGTTCACAGCACAAATCCTGGTGATATAGGTCAATGTATTTTAGTAGGTATCCTTTTAAGAGCTCCAAAGATCTCCTATGAGGAGGACTCTTACCCTTGAACTTCTGCAAGTCTCCAAGAATCATGAATGGGTGTGGTGACATTTAGGTTGACATATACTACATAGAATATTCAGGGATATTCAGGAGAGGTCAAGGGCTGATAGTCCTAAAGACATTATTATTCTCTAGAGTCTTGCTAGTTTTGCTGGTTACACTAAATTGGTGATGTTGCCCCTTATCCGTTATGTTGCCATGCTGTATTGCTGCTCTCCAGGTATGAAATGAGAAAGCTGTGTCGGAATTATACCTGTTAAGGGGTTTTCTGTGTCACCATCAGCTGTCATTCTTGTAAAAGTACCAGTGTAGTAACAAGCGTTGAACGTGTTGCAGATATACACTTAAGAAATGATGGACTCTCCTGATTATTAATACAGCTAACCGGCCATCAATTCAAATATCTAAGTTAGAGAAAAAGTATTCCATGGATACTTTTCATGGATGGTGGAGAAGACAATGGTCTTGGTATCCTTGGAGAAAAAGCCGTGTCTTTATATACATTTGGATGTTTGTTGTTTTTTAAAAAAACAAACAAAAAACAGGTTCCCTACAAGAGAATATAGTTGCTCTGAAAAAATCTTCCTGGTGGAACATTGCTAATAAAACTTGATACATTGGTCAGATACAATAAAGATAATCTTATTTTCCATATCCATGCCACTGTGGAGGTGGTTCCCAATGCCATGATACCGTGTTTCTTTGAAGTCTCCTGTAAAGATTCTGGCTAATGTAAAGGAGTAAGAAGATACTCCATGCATTCATCAAAGAACTTTGTACTTTTGAATGGATGTTGATGGATATGTTAGAGATTTTCCCATGTTTCCTTTATTACTGGAAGACCCCAATGCATCTCTCTGCTTTTATATGCATGTATCTGCTTTTATTATATTCTTGCTGATAAATCATGTGCATTTGATGATCATAAGTGATAAAGATATGAGCAAGAATTTTAGTAACTTTCATAGTACATATCCTTGAAATATTCATCACCGAATTTTGGTATAGCCTCTCTCAAGAGACTAACTCTGTTATAATGTTTTATTTTGGTAGAGTGTAAATGTCTAGGTATTATGGGTACATCCTGAAATGGACTGGTGATATATGGATTTACAGTTGGACATAAAGGATAAGGAATGTGCTGTATAATTTTCCATGTTGTACTCTTCAGAGAGAGCCAAACTACATCATTTAAGTAACACATTACCAGCATCAAGGGAGTGTTGAAAATGCCATATTAATAATATATTAAATTTTCATGGCTAAGTATTGTTGATGTCCCAGACACCTTTGGTAAGTATGCATTTGTGGTAGGTACTCGGGTACAAATCTAAGTTGTTCTTAGCAATTCCATTGTGGATAAATTTTCACATCTTGTAGGGTAAAGAAAATGTAGTTAAACCTGTAGATGTTGAGGAGTTGGTTTACTGCCTGCTTCTTTGACATTGATATTGACTTTGTACATGTAGCATATTTTCCAGGAACTGGGTACCAGGTACCAAGGGATGATATACAGTCCTGAAAATACATACACCCCAAATCCATTCAAGTATCTAGCCAGAGTCAAAGATTTTTGCAACAATGGTAGTAGTTAAGGTTGTAGATGGGGTCTTAGTAGTTTGTAACAGGGAACACATTTGTATATGGTTTTTCCTTTATTTTTATGGAGAGGAGTGATATGGCTTAAATTTGGTGCTTTCCATATGGCAAGTAAGTACTCTACGACTGAGCTATATCCTAAGCTCTTAATTTTCTACCTTTGGTTCTGAAAAAGGATCTCTCTATATTAACCAGGATAGCATGGAAGCCCAGATAGTCCTTGGATTTCTTCCTGCCCAGCCTCCCAAATAGCCATGATCACTGATCTGTGTGCCAGTCTTTAGCTCAGGTTTTCTTAAATTTTCAAAGTGATCACCGAGAGATTGTTGCCCAAATAAAGCAAATGAGAAAGTTGTCATACCACAGTATAACTGAAGAGTAATATCCAGGTACAAGAAAAGTATGTTTAGACCAGTGATTTTATGTTTGTTTTCTTTTTAGGTGTTCCGTTGCATGTTCGTTATGTGTAGGTATGAGGCAGGACATAATTCTTAGAAAGCCTCATTTTAAATGCGATCATAACTACTTAAGGATAACTAATATTTCTGCAGCATTTTGGTATGTATGCTGTTCATAATGTCCTATTCTCCCTGTGCACAGCAAGTTTCATCATATCCTTGTTGGCAGACTATGTGTGTTAAACGTTCATAGTAATAAATGAATAATTGAGGTTCTGTGTAGTTTTCCTTGTGTCTATAACTTTGATATTTATGGTGGAATTTTTACAGGTGATACTCGGGAGAGCAAGAGTTCCCTACTAAAGTTCTTTCCATAGTTATCTACAAGAATTTATATAAGGTATATATGCATCCCAAAATGATGACGTATACTTGGAATTTTTATATGCAGAGAAAGAATGAAACATGTTACCAATGAATTATCTTCCATGTATTTCTGAGATACATATGAAGACATCGCAGTGCCTCAAAAAGATCTTCAAGTGTACCATTGTTCATATTTGTGTAAGTCTCCGTATGATCCTAAATCATTGCATAGGACATCTGCTACTCATTTTCATAGATACATGGCGATGATGCGCCTAACTCTTCTTGTTTCTTTGCTGAAGAGTAATCTTTACTTCATAGTATTGACCTTTCAATTCTGAAAATCATCAAGGATTATTGGGGAATGATATGTGTCATAGGCCATTTCATGAGATATCTTTTTAAGACTGGTCAAAGGGCTACAAAGATGCAGTTAGCTATGGTATAGAGCAATGATGGCAGTTGGGTGAATGATGTAGAGGGCCTCATTCAAGACCCAGGTTGTCTGATCTTCCTGTACACAAGTAAGTGGTGGTGATGTACGTGTTATACATGTTAAGGGATTGGATGAGTCTTGGTTAGTTGGCACGGTTGCAGAATTGCCAGTATGATATTAAACAAAAATTGCAGGTTTCCATTTGGAAAGGATGCAGTTAACATGCAAAAATATGAAGTGAAGTCACCTGTAACGATGATGGAAAAGGTGTCCTGGTAAAGTAAGCTCAGATACATTATTGGTCTTTGGCTAAAGAGTCACTATAAATTGACATAGTAGAACCAGAAATATTCTTGACAAAATCTTCCCAATAAGAAGCTACATGTTTAGGTGGTCAAACCACAGTAAAGACTATCTCGTCCTCTATATCACTGAGGAAACTACCTAATTCTGTATTGTGATAGTTCTTTGAAACATAGTTTAAAAATAAAATCCGTGAAGTAAGGTCTGGAAATGACATGATGTTCTACTAACTCACCAGGAATCTTCGTCCTTTCCTTCCCCAAGTTTTGCAGCATGGAATTTAGCACAGCAATGGAAAGAAAGCTAGAACATATGCCTTACTGTTGCAAATATATAGGTGCTATAGATAAATTTGGAAACGATACAATGATTTGAGCATGTTTGGCTCCTACAGGTAAGATAATAAATTGACTAGTGGTGCTAGGATCTATATTTTGGAGCAAGTCAGGACTGCAATGAACAAAATGGGTCATTGAGAGGAATGTTGCTGGTGTTGGAAAAACGCTGATATTAACAGAATTACAGGGAGTCCTCTGCTTTTTGTAGCATGCATTTCTGGCTGGTTGTCATGTTTGCAATGATTTTGTCCTTTGCAGTCTGACTGAAGACAAATTTACATGCTTTCTAGGGTGCAGAAATTTTATGCTGAATCAGCATTTTTCTATCATTATTAATCTTGAACATAGGACTAAGTCTAGCATATTTTGTGTCTAGTCCACAAAACATGTCATCTAAAAAATACATTATTGTTGAATTGATTCACATCCAGTTGGAGTTAAACAATGGAGGTGGACAAGGTAATATTGGGCATCCTGCTGAGGAAATTATATCCAGAAATACATTTGTTTGTGCTTTCTTTGGTGTGGGAGTGGCAAGGATGGAACAGGGTTCTAGCACAAGTACACTGAAGATGCTCTAGTTCTAAACTCTCTGCTCACACTTTTCCTTATTATCATTTCTTTTTCAGTGGATGTCTTAGTTACCTAGGAGGCTGTTGGACTGGCCCTGTAGCCCAAGCAGGCTTTGAACATACAGTTTGTGAACATGAGCCCTGTAAATAGCTGAGTCAATAAAGTTGCCTTACAAGGTGCTGCTTAAGCTTACTCACAGGTAATGAGCACATAGCGATATCTGTGAGATACTGAACCTAGTACCTCCTCATGTTGCCATGTTCCTTTGCAGCAGCCTGGTAAACTCTTGGCCTGGTATACAGGTGTGAGATGACGCTACACTCAGTTAACAGACATTTCTGTAATTTTAAGTGTATATTATTAAATGCTTTACTGTTTCATATATCCTCATCATAATGGACATGTAAGCAAATTGAAATAGGATCTATCTAATGCAACAAATAATCTTTGATTTTTGAGATATTAAGATTTTTTATTTTATTTATGGGATAGGAGTTTTGCCTACATGTATGTATTTTCATCACATGTGATGTGTGCAGTACCCAAGGAGGCAGAAAATGGGGTCATATCTCTTGAAATTGGAGTTGTTAGGTGGGTATGAGCCACCAAGTATCTGTTGAGAATCAAGCCCAGGTCCTCTGCAAGAGCAGCCAGTACTCTTAATAACTGAACCATTTCTCTGGCCCCAAATTTTCAATTATTTCATCCCTACTGGATTATGGTGTGTGTTGAATATTCACAAGGTATAAGTATTATCTGGGACTCTTGAAATTCTCATAGAATATATCATCAAGACGTTTCCTATGAATTTAGGATATATATCCACTAAAGAGATGAAGAATTCTGTTAGAGTGCTTTACCATGACAGACTAAAACTATCCACATGCTGTGGGTGGACCTTTAATTTTTGGATTTTCACTTTTAAAATTTGGATGACAAATGTACAAAATCCTTTCTTTAGAATGTATTTTCGAGGTACAGATGAAGACTATACAATGAACTAAAAAAGATCATCTAGTGGAACATTTCTGAAATCAAGGAAAATACTGATGCTATCTATGTACAGAAGAGAATATCTAATTTCCATATACACAGGTAAGTGGTAATGTATTTAATACTTTTTATAATGCTCAGATACTTGGGTACAATGTTGTCCTTAACATTCCTTATCAAGATAAATTTCTATGGTTGATAGGGTACAATGTATAATTCACAATTTATGCTGAATGATTGTTTATATCTTTCTTCATTATTGATCTTTAGCCTAGAACTAAGCCTATGGTGTTTCTATTTACTTTTTATTTATTCTTTTCTCATATATTACATCACAACGGCAGCTTTCCTTCTCTCCCTCCCCCCCCCACCAGTCTCTCTCCATAAATCCTCTTTCCTCTAAGGGAAGGTGATTTACCCCATTCACCTTCCCTTAGAAAAGGCCAAGCCTTCCAGAGACATCAATCAAATATGGCATAACATAAGACCAGGCACATATTCTCATATCAAGGCTTGGATGAGGCAGCCCAGAAGGAGGAAAGGGACCTCAAAGGCTGGCAGAAGTGTCAGAGACAGCCACTGCTCCCACTGTTAGGAATCCCACAAGAGCTCCAACTTACACAAGCATAACATATATGCAGAGGACCTAGGTCAGCCTTATAATAGGCTTCCTGATCTCTATGAGCTCACTTGAGTCCTTGTCAATTGATTCTTGTGGTGTACTTTTGATCCCTTTGGCTCTTCCAATCCTTCCTTCCCTCCTCACCAGGACTCCCCAAGACTCCCCAAGCTCTGCCTAAAATTTGACCATAGGACTCTGCATCTGGTCCCATCCATTGCTGGATGAAGTCTCTGGTCTCTCTGATAATGATTGTGCTAGGCTCCAGTCCCAGCACATTCTGAAGGAATGACAAACGAGGTTGGAGATTTTGTTGCTGTATTAGTGTCCATTCCCTCCACTTGAGGTCTTGCCTGGTTACAGAGGATAGCTGGTTCGGTCTCTATGTCCACCATTACTGAGAGTCTTCACTAGTGTCACCCTCATAGATTCCATAGAGTTTCTATTGCACTAGGTTTCTCCCTCACTCCAGAAATGCCCCTCAATTCCAGTTGTCTCCCCCAGTATTTTCCCCCCACTACCTGATCACTCCTATTCTCCTCTCCACCCACTCCATGTCCACCGACAAAATCTATTCAATTTCCCCTTCCAAGGAAGATCCATCTGTCTCCCCTTAATATTCTCCTTGTTTCTTAGTTTCTCTGGGTCTGTGGATTGTAGCATCATTATCCTTTACAGCTACTATCCACTTATAAGTGAATACACACCATGTTTGACTTTCAGGGTCTTGATTATTTCAGAATGATTTTTTTTCTATTTCCATCTATTTGCAGGCAAACTTCATGGTATCCTTGTTTTTAATAGCTAAATAGGATTCCATTGTGTAAATGTTCTACTTTTTGTTTTTTATCCATTCTTTAGTTGAGGGACTTCTAGGTTGTTTCCATTTTCGGGCTATTATGAATAAAGCTGCTATGAACATAGTTGAGCAAGTGTCTTTGTGGTAGAATGTATCTTTAGGTATATGCTGATGAGTAGTATTGCTGGGTCCTTGTGTAGAACTATTCCCAATTTTTGGAGAAACCTCCATATTGATTGCCAAAGGGGCTGTACAAGTCTGCACTCCACCAGCAGTGGGGAGTGTTCCCATTGCTCCACATCCTTGCCAACATGTGCCGTCACTTAAGGTTTTGATCTTAACCATTCTGGTAGGTTTACGATGGAATTTCAGAGTCTATCTCTTTTTAAGTGTTTCTCAGCCATTTTAGATTCCTTGAATTAGAATTCTATTTGGATCTAAACCCCCTTTTTTTACGTTAGGTTGTAGGTGTATATAACTTGTTTATTCAATCTTTATTTAACTTCTAAAAATAACATCAAGAAAATTGTCCATTTATTTTAGAATTTCTGATTTTTATGGACTACAGTTTTTTGAAGTATGATGTTATGAATTTTTTGAATTTCCTCAGTGTTTGTTGTTATGTCCCACTTTTTGTTACTGATTTTGTTAATTTGGATATTCTGTGTCTTTTAGTTTGGATAAGGGTTTGTCTATCTTGATTTTTCTCAAAGAACCAACTTTGGTTTCATTGATTCTTTGTATTTTTTCTTTTTATTTCTATTTTATTGATTTTAGCTAGCCCTGAGTTTAAATTATTTCCTGATGTCTACTCTACTTGATTGTGTTTGCTCTTTTATTTGTTCTAGAGCTTTCAGGTGTGTTGTTAAAATTTTAATATGAGATCTCTCCAATTTCCTTATGGAGGCACTTAATGCTATGAACTTTGTTCTTAGCCCCACTTTCATTGTGATCCTTAAGTTTGGTATGTTGTACCTTTATTTTCATTGAATTCTAGGAAGTCTTTAATTTTTTTTTATTTCTTCCCTGATCCAGAGATCATTGAGTAGAGAGTTGTTCAATTTCCATGAATGTGTAGGCTTTGTGTTGTTTCTTTCATTGTTGAAATTCAGCTTAAATACCTTATGGTCTAATAGGATGGCAGGGGGTTATTTCAATTTTCTTGTATCCGTTGATGTAACCAAGTATGTGTTCAATTTTGGAGAAGGTTCAGAACGTTCTGAGAAGAATGTATATTCTTTTTTGTTTTTGTTTTTATTTTTTATTTTTTATTTTTTTTAGGGTTAAATGTTCTGAAGATATCTGTCAGGTCCATTTGGTTCATAAAGTCTGTTAGCTTCATAATTTCCGTTTAGTTTATGTCTGGGTGACCTGTTGTCTTCGTCAGGGTTTCTATTCCTGAACAAAACATCATGACCAAGAAGCAAGTTGGGTAGGAAAGGGTTTATTCAGCTTACACTTCCACATTGCTGTTCATCACCAAAGGAAGTCAGGACTGGAACTCAAGCAGGTCAGGAAGCAGGAGCTGATGCAGAAGCCATGGAGGGATGTTGCTTACTGGCTTGAATATGTGAATTTTATGCCTCAACCCCTTTTACATATTTTGAAATTTATGCCCGTAAGAATATTGAAAAGTACGTGGTGCAGACACATGAACTTCAGTGTCCAGGAAGACAAAAGGATTGTGCCTAACCTGGTGCCTCCATGGTTTTTTTCCAGAAAGTATCCTGCTAAAGATAAGAAGTGAGGTCCTATTCTGTTATTTTAGACCTTCAAATTTTGAGATATCCTTAACACATGCATAGAGGTATCTGGTGTTTCTTCAAGGTTTTTGGTTCACATGCTTTCTGACATACTCAAAACTCCTTATTAGTGAAAGCATCACATTTTGTGTGTCATTATTGAGTCTTAGCATAGTTCCATGTAATTGTCATGGTGCATCTATAATTTTGATATTTATTGTGGAATTGATCCAGTTTTACTCTCAGGACAGTTAGAATTCTCTTAAAATACTGTGTTCAGTATGGAATAGAAGGATCCTGAAATGATACAAGGAACTTGGGAATTTTAACATGGACAGGTAGATGTGTCATAGACCTAATGTGTTTTCCTCCATGTTTTCCTCTGACACAGGTCAAAACTTTATAGTATCTCAAAAGGGTCTTCAAAAGTACCATCTCTTTCATCTGTGTACCTGCCACTAAGATTTGAATTGCTGCACAGGCTATCTGGTTTTTATCCAAATGGGTATGTGATTGGGTTTACCCCAGTCTTTTTTCATGTGCATTTGTTACAGGTTCTCAGATCAGAACTCATAAAGTCCTTACCCAGTATATACAACATGAGTTACTATGATTTATATGGCCAGAAAAATTTGTTTAACTTGTGAATGTTGTGGATTTGATTATATCAGGGTTCACTGCTGTTGTTAAGAGGTGAGTTCAATGGTAAACATGATTTCTTTTGAGATTCCACAATTTTAAAAAAAAATTGAGGGTATGTGTTCTTGAATTGCAGTCAGGATAGAAACCATTCAAATACCAAAAGTTCAATTCAAGTTGAAAGTGTCCCTTAATAATAGTCATAGACAAAAGACTGAGCAGGAACCCTCATAGAACAAGCAATTCTGTATGACTTTTCCCCTTAATTTCCTTTCACAAGCACACATTGTCCCTGAAAAGATCATTAATGGTGCTCCACTTAATAACTAAGGTCAGTGGTAAAATGGCTATACCATAATACAGAGTAGGCTAGTCTGTGATACCCAGGCCATTGGGGAAGGAGTATCTGTGTGATATTTAATAAAATTTGGTAGTATACTTATTTGAAGGTTGCCACTTGCATTCATTTATACTTGATTTTCATGCTTGCATAAAAAAGGACTACTTGTAACACACTTCCTTTTCCGACTGTCTCTTATATAGTTAAATGCAAAAATATCTATATTCATAACAGCCATACAAATATTAATATTCTTCTAGCCAGCAGTTTACTTATATTTCACATATGTAATCTAAGAAATGTGTACAGCTATCTGTGTAATGTTTACGGTCTCTATAACGGTGGTATGGGACCTATCATGGTCCTATTTTTGCCAGAATTTTAATGGAATAAGATTACTAGGAGAATTCTTTTCCATGAAATTCTGCAAGCCTCCAAGGACCATAAAAATGACATGTGTTTTTCCCTCTGAGACATGTCAAGGCATAAGACAGGTAATGTCACTCTGCTGAGTATTACCTGCTATCATCTGGATTCATGCTGTAGGGGCCACGTTCCTGTGCCGGACTTCTGAGGAGGTAAGTGATGATGGTGTCCTTTAACTTTTTGTTGCCATGCTTTTGTTCCTATTGCTTTAAGTAACAAATGGTGCAATGATAGCAGTCCTGGTGACCATGATATATATATTCTATGTGCTAAAAAATATTAAAGCTGCCACTGTTGGTTGTATTTTGGCTTAAATATGTTTGTTGAGGAATTTTTCAACAGCCATGAACCATAGGATGTGTTGCAGATATCAACTCAAGAAATGATGGACTCTCCTGATACTACATGAAGTTAACCTCAAGGAAAAAGGAGTATTCAGGTAGAATGAAGCATTCCCTAATAATGATAGGTAAGGTAATGAGCAAGCAGCATACACAAACCCATTGTGAGTGGTACTTTACAGGCTCCCAACATGAGGACAGAGTTTCCCTGAGAATATTCTTTAATGGTGCTTCATTAACATAATCAATCTGATCAAAGCACAGTGCACTGTCTTTTTCCACACATAGATCATTAGGAAAGTCAGTGCATCAGTGGGCCTTAATCAGCAGACAGAATATCTGATCTTAAACACCAGTAAGTGATTATAATCCTTCTTGACACTATGCCTTTGGTGCCACTACTCACGTAGGTAATAATGGTGTACATAGCAGTTCTAGTGATGGTATGTTTCTGCTTCTTGTGATAGGTAAAACTGATCTTTGTCATTTTACAATTAAGCATTGATTATATCCTGACTAAGTCCTACTTTTTGAAACCAAGTATTAAGTTTAGGATTTTTAATACTTTACAACTAAGAAAGGTTAGAATTGGAACAACAGTCTTGACAATGATTCATCAAATTCTAAGTATACTTGATGTTTCCTAACACAGACACATGACAATTTATTTGTACAAATCATAATTATAAACATGTTTTTTTTAATTTTCAGATTATCAATATATAGTCACCTCAGTAATCTTCATGAGCACAAGTTGTTCCATACCCTGACCATCTGATCTTTGATTTGTATCATTAGCAAGTGTGTTGACATGTAATTTTTGGAAGTGTCTCATGTTCAACATCTCTGAGAGTAAATATATATGCAGGGAAGGAGTTTTCACTCATTATAGACATGCTTATGTTAAGGTTGTGTGAATGTTCAGTGATATTGAGATTCCTATATTTACATTTTTAGGCCAATACAAATTTTATGAAGCCAACTTCTTGTGTTTGCTTACAGAAAATGTAGCTATAACCCTTACCATGGGTATTGAGTATGCTATATCCAAGTAACTTATCATAATATCAATTACCACAATATTGACCCTGTCCTCTATGTGAGCCACATTTTATGATGGTGAAATATCTTATATACAATTTTGCACATGTTCATTGAGTAGATGCATGTGACAAAAAAATTTCAGACGTACAGGTGGAATGAAATGTTTATCACAGTATTTGCTCCAGAGTCATATTGACAAGTAACAGCAACCTAATGTATGAATATGATATAAGATGAGGTTTCTATACCAAGTTACTGATGGCAGTGTTCTTCATACCTGTTCCTGTGACTTCTTGCAAAGTATTCAGATAAGAAGTAATTCCATCTTGGCATTCGTAGAATCATTAAGCTTCCACATATAACATTTACAGGAAGATTTATATTCAATACTGCAAAGGTTGAGACATTGAAGTCTTCAGGCATCTATGATTAAGTACTCCAAAACAATCCTGCCCAGGAAAGATTTGCATGCACCCTATAAAGAAAATGTAGTTTTGGTTGTTTGTTTTTCTGTCTGTTTGTTTGTATGTTTTAACAGCATTGTTGACCTTGAGTCACTTTGAGGATCAAGATAGAGTTGATAAATCCTGTAGTCATAGAAAGCTACCCTGGTCTTTTGATGATGTCCTGTTATAAAGACTCTTAAAAAGCAATATAATCCCTATAATATCATTATCAAAGCCCTGTGATAAATCCAAGATGAATGTCACATTGCCTTTCAAAGTACTGGATACTACTGCTCTGCAGGTAAATGCTAATGGAGACCTAAGTAAAACACGGGCCATTAAATCTTTACATATATAGTGAGGTGATGAAGGTGATTCTTTCACTCAGTTACCATGATTTATTTACAGATACTTAAGCAGCAAATTGCATCCTTGCGTAACCAGTCTTCTCCATATAATTCTGTGAGCACTATATATTGTATATATGGATATAATGCTCTATATTCCCAGCCAACAATTAGATACCTTGTTTTTCAGATGTGCATTTCACAAATATTTTGCACATATTCCCAGCCAAAGTAATAAGCACATATATGTTCCTATGTCCATCTTGAAATATTATCTCTATCCATGGTATTAGCCTTGCAATCCTAAATAGAGTTGATGGTGCAACAGAGTGAAGATCTCAAAATGATGTGCAGATTTCTCATAGTAGAATGCAGCATCTTTTTATACATACACCATATTTTTTTCCAATTCCTATCAAATCCCGATAAGTACCCAGGGTACTTAGTAGGTTACATAGCCAATGTTGAGGTAAATGCCGATCTAGATCTAAGTCATAGAACAAAATGATTTTTCTTTATGAATGAAAGCAATGATGGTGGTACCCATAAAATTACCAGGATTTTCTTGCTGGAGTTCAGGGAAGAGATGATGATATCCTTACCAATTCTAGTAAGTATAACATTATTGTTTTACGGTCTAAAAAAATTGGTGTCTCTATATATAGCAGAAGACTGACTGGTCTGGCCTCAGTAAGAAAAGACACACCTACCTAACCCTAAAGAGACTTGAGGCTCTAGAGAGTAGGGAGGTCTGATGGAGTCAGGGGAGGGGTGGAGACATCCTCTTGGAGATGGGGAAGGAGGAATGGGATGAGGAACTGTCAGAGGGTGGCCCAGGAGGGGGATAATGACTAGACTGTAAAGAAAAAGATTTATTATTAATAATAATAATAATAAGTTGTATCTACTAGGTTATTTTATTTTCATTATAATTATTGTTGAATAATTAACATTTGAACAATAGTAAGTATAGTATATTTTATAGGCCACCAGCCCCTGCCAAATTATATACTTACTATCTTGACAATACTAAGTTTTCATCAATTCAAGTATCCAAATAGAGTTGAGGTATCCATAATAATAGCTGTAAGACAATGAATGGGAGGTACTACGGCTGTAAGTCTTGTATCCTGATGCATATTTTTACATATTTGTTTTTCAGGCTTTAATCCAGAGAAATGTTGAAGGAACCTTTATAATAACCGAGTGACTAATAGAGTGGTCATACCATAATATGGTCCTACTGATCTTCACTATCCAGATGGGCAGCCTAGCCTTGTGTTACCATGTGGTTTTATAGGTATCCCATTAAAGCCTTGGCCAGTATGAAGGTATGAGTTGATGCCACATCTGCCATTAGATACCTTATTTTTTCAGATGTACATTTCATGGGTATTTTGTACACTTACATTTCCCCATTTTTTTTGAGATACGTGCCACTAAAAAATGAAAGTGTCCCCAATATTACCAATAAGCATCAGTTTTTATCATATTCTTCCTGAAAGTAAAATGTTGTTTAATATTTGTAGTAGAAATTATATATTTTCATAGTACCAATCACTGCAATATTCACCATGGAATTTTTGCAGATACCTGTAAAAGAAATGAGGATCTCCTCAGAATACTTAGTTTGTGGAGATTACAAGTAACCAGATGATATAAATAGATTCTCTAATGATGCAAGGACCTTGGGAACATGGTGGTGTGCATGTAATAGAGTTCTATTAAATAGGTTTTTCTCGGGATGTACTTTTCAGAGACGGGTCCAGACATCACAGTGAAGCACCAGGACTGACAAATGGAAATTGCTGCAATCCATAAAGTGCTGATGTGGGCTAAGATAATTTCCTCCCAGAAAAGCATTCTTACAAAAAGCATTAAGGAGGTTGTCAACAACTATGTATATGAAAGTTAGATGTCCTGTCCAATGAGTGGCCTACCAATGTGCCTTCCTCAATACCAACAATATTCCCCCAAATTCCTTTTCTGCTTGCTGTGAAATATCAGTCTACCTCTAACACATTCTGAAAATGAGTTGATACTTGTCTCATTGTACATGTAGTATTTCCAGTATCTCTCACCATTGCAACAAGGCAAAGATCCATCTATACTACTGAAATGTCTACAGCATACATGGACAAAGATTGGTATTCTATTGTGCAGGTATGTGTTAAAATTGTATGGTGGTCATCATGGTCACTAACATCATGACATTAAGTGTTAATTACCTACAAATACAATACAAGCTTGTGACCATTACTAATATTAGTGGAGTAATGTTTTTAACTGCCTCTGTGCTGTATATGTCAGAGAAATTGTAGTCAGACCGTGTAAATGTTGAAAGTTTGATTATGTGCTACTACTTTGTTCCTGTTTCTAATCTTGAACCTGTTTTTGTTATTGTTTTGTTTGATGACCGCTCCATACATACACACGGCATATTATGGCTATATTCATCTCCTGTTACTGTCTGGTATTCTCCCTCCTTCCCTTCTGAACCCCTTCTTCCCACCTAGTGCTCAGTGGCTATACCATTAGAAAAAATGATACCTTCCCTCCAAACTACAATTAACATTCATTAGCTCCTCACGAAGATATGTGCTATGAAGCTATGGTTGTAATGGTGGTGTCACGTCTGGATGGCAGCATTTTATAAACTCATAGAAGGCTCCTAACATGGTAAAATTACCTGAGGAATTTTCATATGTAAAGACAAAATAAGGCTGGTCCTGAATCTCTTCTCTTCAGTGTGTTTCCCTAAGATAATGCAAAGTCTCTTAGTTGCCTCAAAGAGATCACCAAGATTATAGTTGTTCATATCTGTGTAAGTGGTCATGGCATAACAATCACTGTACAAGGTACCTGGTTTCCTCTTCATAGATAAGCAATTATGCTTCTAACTCTTCATAACATCAAATTGCTCTGCATGCTCAGATCAGAAGTCATGAACTCCTTAGCAAACTTGGTGAACATGAATAAAAATACACACACACACACACATATGTTTTTTTTTTTTTGAGACAGGGTTTCTCTGTGTAGCCCTGGCTGTCCTGGAACTCACTCTGTAGACCAGGCTGGCCTCAAACTCAGAAATCTGCCTGCCTCTGCCTCCCGAGTGCTGGGATTAAAGGTGTGCGCCAACACTGCCCAGCTATATATTTTTTTAATACCTGTGATGCTTCTGTTAAACCCATGAATGTTGAGAGATTAATTGTATGAGGGCTTGTGGCAGTATTGTTGTCATGTAGTAAGCATAAATGTTGGTATTTTAGGTCAAGAAAGGATCAATGTTCCTGAACTGGAATTAAGTCGGAACTCATCCAAGTTTCCAAGTAAAGTTTATGTGTCATGAGAATGGGCAGATATCCTGGAAAAGATATCTGTATCCTGATACAAGTTTTTGTGTGACTTTAGTTGTTATGATTTATTCAAAAACGTCACCCTAAACACATTGTTGATGATCCATACAAATTGTTCAGTAAGTGATGAAGTTGGCTATACCACAGTGCAGACATTACTTGGGTAAGAGATGATGGAACTCCTTGACCTTCTTGATACCATGTTCAGTTTGTTGGGGAAAGGGGGCTTTTGGGGATCTGCCAAAATAGAAGTGATGGAATTGTCAGGGATTTTAGTGATCATAATCACATACTTTTATAGTGGTAAAGGAAAAATCTGCATTTAACCTGTATACATTGAGGAATTGAATGTGTTCTCATTAATTGTTTGAAAACCTAGAATGAAAAATTCAGTGTATATGCTAATTTTGAAGCTTTTTAAATAAAAAATGTATAATATGTATACTGTACATTCATCCAGGTGTCCAGGTAGAGTTGACAGACATGTCTTTTAGCAGTGGTATTGGTCAAGGTAATTCACAAGATTCCTGGGAAATAAATCATATATATTTAAACATGTTTGTGCATGTTTTTTTCATTTCTTCTTTTTGACTGAGGGCAGGGTATCCAGGCCTCATGCATGTGAGGTAGGCAACATATCTCTGAACTATAATTGTAATCCTTTGTTTTGATATAGGATCTCACACTCTTACTCAAGCTAATGTTGAACTTAATTTGTAGCCCCCATAAGCCTTAAACTCTGAGTTGCCTGCTTAAACCTCCCTAGATTCTGGGATTACAGACTTGTGCCATCAGGTCTTCTCATATTTGTTTTTTACAGATTCCTTTAAAGAAAACATTGTGATTGCTGAAATATTTTAACTGTATGTTGCTGCTAACAAGATAAATGATCTAGTAGTCATTCTGTAGTGCAGATTACCTGAACTTCAGTATCTGGGTAAATGCATAGGTGTGCCTAACGTGATGCTACCATGTTTTTATTTACAGATATCCTGTGTGTGTGTTTATTGTTTTCAGATACATTACATAAATTACTAAAGGAATTTAATGTTTCTTCAATATTTTGTTGTGTATTTTTCATGTTCTTATCTCTTAATTATCTCCATATATTTCCTTATATTGTCTGCTCATTAACAAGCTGCATATATTTAATGTTCACCATGGTAAAAGCAATCATAACATTGCCTATAATTTTTGGTTGTGTCCATCTCTTTAACATTAATAGGGAATTTTTACAGCTATCCTCTAAAGAAAACAGGAGTTCCCCTACAATGTTCTGCCCATGACCATCTGCAGATAGTAGACATAGATCCAAATAATACAGTAGTGACCTTGGGAATTTTAGTGCACGGTATATGCCTAATGTGTTAATTTCTATGTGTTTCTTGAGACAGGACAAGAACTCAGAGTGCCACAAAGCAATTTTTTGATGTTTTTCAATTTTTTTATTATTGTATTTATTTATATTTCAAATGTTGTCCCCTATTCTGGTCCTCCCCCCATGGAGCTCCTAACCCCTACCCCTCCCTTTACCTCTAAGACAGTGCTCCCCCACCTACCTACTCCCACCTCACCCCTCTAGCATCCCCTTACTATGGCATCAAGCCTCCACAGGACCAAGCATTTCCTCTCCCACTAAGGCCAGATAAGGCAGTCCTCTCCTACCTATGTAGCAGAGGCCATGGACCAGCACATGTATGCTCTTTGGTTGGTGGTTTAGTCCCTGAGATTTCTGAGAGGTCCAGTTAGTTGAGAGTGTTGGTCTTCCTATGGAGTTGCCATCCCATTCAGCTCCTTCAGTCCTTCCCCTAACTCTTCTATTGGAGTCCCTGGGCTCAATCAAATGGTTGTCTGTAAGTATCTACATCTGTCTTAAATAGAACTTGAAGAGACCACTTCCAGTAGAAAGACATTGCCTCCTCCCCAGTTCAGTGGTGGGGCCACCCCCCATCTCAAAATTTTTAACCCAGAATTGTTCCTGTCTAAAGGAAATGCAGGGACATAAAATGGAGCAGAGACTGAAGGAAAGGCCATCCAGAGACCACCCCACCTTGGGATCTATCCTTTATGCAGATACCAAATCCCAACACTATTGCTGATGCCACCAAGATGTGCTTGCAGACAGGAGCCTGGCATGGCTATCCTCTAAGAGGCTCTGCGAGCACCTTAAGACAGATGCAGATACTCACAAAGCAGTTTTTAAGAGTTCCAGTTTTTTTCTATTTGGATAGTTGCCAGTGGTTCACAATCATGACACAAGATATCTTCATAGGTAAATGATGGTGGTGCCACTGATCACTTTTAATATTCCTTTTTTGCTGCTAAGATCAGGAATCATGGAGTTTTTGAAGCTCTGGTAAACATAAGTTTGTGAATGTATATGGCCAGACCATCTGTGTTGAAACAGTGGATATGGAAGAATTGATTCTATCAGCATTTGTTGACACTGTTGTTCTGTCGGAGCAGTGGGAAGAATAGTGTATTTTAAGAATTCTGATCAAGAAATTCTAGATGTTCTTAAGTTATGGAAATTAGAAGCATTCTGAGTATCCAGGTAAATTGTGATATTCAAAAGTAATCATTATGGGCAGGGCAATGGTTCTAGTAAAGGACAGGTATATATTATTTTGACAAACATTTTTATGTAACTTTTCCCCTCTCATTTCCTTCAAGAGAATCAAAGTAACACCTTCAAGATTGTGTTAATAATGTGTGTGTGTATTGGCAGAAGCTTCAGACAATGTTCATGGGCGACTTTATGGCAATATGTACTATAGTCATACATGTGTGGACACCCTTTGTCATAGGTAACATTGTCAAAACACAAATATGCCCATAACAACCTTACTAAGCTTTATATTCTTCTGTCATTGTTAACAGTAATGTTTATTTCACAAACAGTAGTGTTGTAATCGGTGATCTAGGTCATTTTGATCATTACCATCATGCTGGAAAATGGAATTTTGCTAATATCCTCTTTTTACATGATTGCTTTTCATAATCAGGCCTCTAGTCTTTGGAATTCTGTAAATATCCAAGTATCATGAAGTGATATAGTGACTGGGAATAATGTGGACTCTAGAATACTTGTATGTTGTGTCATTCTGAAACAAGTCAAAGCAGAACAGTAAGATAATGTGTTTCTTTATGTGAAACATTAGTGGTGATCAGGTCACTGATATGAGTGAGATTCAGGATCCTTGAACTTCATTTACGTAGCTAAGGGACAACAATTGATAAAAGGACAGTAGAAGCAAACTGATCCTCTACATTGAAGTAACAGAGGAGTAATTGCAACCCCCATGTTGTCATGTTTCGTTTCAGAGACAAGTCGAGACATCATCGTAAGCTGTTCATGGTCATCAAGGGGGAACATTGTTGATACTAAGGTAAATGTAAATATTTTCAAGACAGAATATCTACTTGTTCTCTGCTTCAGTAAGTGTTGATGATACCTCTACTGCTTTTCATGGAAGATACTCAGAAATGTTGTGATCCTTAGGAATTCTAGGGAGGAAGAGTTTGCATATTTTCAAAGAAAGCAAAAATAACTGTTGAGCCTGAGGAAAGTTGGGGGGATCTTAACTTGTAAACCCCCTTATAAACCTACTGTATTCCCTATCAAGAAAGAATGGACTCACTTCACAATGTATGTATCCAAGACTCAGCTCAGCTAATTAACAGTGGTGGTTCATAGATATTATAAGGAACAAACTGTATCATAAAACCTAAGATGCCATGGAGTTCATTTTGTGTTGGGCATGGGGCCTACCCTTAAGTCCCCAGTGAGACTCCATTGGAGACAAGTAGTTTTTGATTGGCAAATGGCTATAATATGGAGATCGCTTCTGGGTTAGGGGTGTGGTCATATGTCCACTTCTCCTTTCAGCTCTAGGACCCTATGGTGCAGACCTATGCAGGTCCTCTGCATGCTTCCGCAGTCTCTGTGACTTCGCATTTGTTCCAACCCCGTCGTATCTTGATGGCCTTGTTTTCTTGGTGTCTTCCATCTCCTCTGGCTCTTATACTCTTTCTGCCCCCTCTTCCACAGAGTTCCCTGAGCCCTGAAGTAAGAACAGTATCATTGGTCAGGACCCCCAAGACCAAGTTCTCAGCACAAAGGAGATTTACCCCAGAGGGACAGAGGAAAGGGGAATAAGAGACACAGGCAGGATATAGAGGATGAGGGAGAAAGGGAAAGGAACAAGGGAGGGGGGAAGGATATTTGTCCTGGAGGGGACAGGACAAAGGACTGACTTGGGATAGAGACAAGATGGTCATGGCACATAGAAAAATGGCTGTTTATAAAGGCAAAAGGGGAAACCCTGTGTTAGGATGAGGTGTTTAATTTTAATTGGGCATGTTATTAGGTGAGCCAAAGGGAGACTTTTAATTGCTTAGTCTTTAATACTTTGGTAGCTTGTTAGTTAGCTTTAAGAGGAGGAAGTGGCCAAATTAAGGGAATGGACCTTGGTGGCTAGCTTTAGGAATGCTTTTAGCAGGACAGGGGGAATTGGGGAGAAGGGCAAAGCCTGCCAGAGCCATGCATGATGCCATGCTTAAGCTGGCCAGAGTCCCTTCACTGAGGGGGATGGATTTGATGGAGACATCTCTTTTAGGACTGAATGTTCTAGATCTTTCAGGTGTGTTGGGACCATTTGCTTGGAAAACTGTTTTCCAACCTTTTACTCGAGGTAATGTCTGTCTTTGTCACTGAGGTGCATTTCCTATATACAGCAAAATTCTGGGTCCTGTTTACATATCCAGTCTATTAGTCTATGCCTTTTTTTTTATTGGGGAATTGAGACCATTGATGTTAAGAGATAGTAAGGAAAAGGGATTGTCACTTCCTGTTATTTTTATTGTTATAAGTGGAATTATGTTTATGTGTCTATCTTTTGAGTTTGTTGAATGAAGATTACTTTCTTGCTTTTTCTAGGGTGTAGATTCCCTCCTTGGGTTGGCATTTTCCATCTATTATCTTTTGAAGGGCTAGATTTGTGGAAAGATAATTGTATACATTTGGTTTTGTCATGGAATATCTTGTTTCCTCTGACTATGAGAGTTTTTCTGGGTATACTAGCCTGGGCTGGCATTTGTGTTCTCTTAGCGTCTGTATGACATCTGTCCAGAATCTTCTAGTTTTCATAGTCTCTGGTGAGAAGTCTGGTATAATTCTGATAGGTCTGCCTTTATTTGTTACTTGACCTTTTCCCCTTACTGCTTTTAATATTCTTTGTTTAGTGAATTTGGTGTTTTGGTTATTATGTGATGGGAGAAATTTCTTTTCTGGTGCAATTTATGTGGAGTTCTGTAGGCTTCTTGTATGTTCATATGCACTTCTTGCTTTAGGTTAGGGAAGTTTTCTTCTATAATTTTGTTGAAGATATTAACTGGCCCTTTAAGTTGGGAATTTTCACTCTCTTCTATACCTATTATCCTCTTCTTGTGTCCTGGATTTTCTGGATGTTTTGGGTTAGGAGCTTTTTGCATTTTCTTTGACTGCTATGTCAATGTTTCCTATGGTGTCTTCTGCACCTGAGATTCTCTCTTCTATCTCTTGTATTCTGTTGGTGATACTTGCATCTATGACTCCTGATCACTTTCCTAGGGTTTCTAACTCCAGGGTTGTCTGCCTTTGTGATTCTTTATTGTTTCTATTTCCATTTTTTAGATCCTGGATGGTTTTGTTCAATTCCTTCACCTGTTTGGTTATTTCCCTGTAATTCTTTAAGGGATTTTTGTGTTTCCTCTTAAAGGGCTTCTACCTGTTTACATGTGTTCTCCAGTATTTCTTTAAGGGAGTTATTTATGTCCTCCTTAAAGTCCTCTATCATTATCACCAGAAGTGATTTTAGATCCAAGTCTTGCTTTTCCAGTGTGATGGTATATCCAGGACTTGCTATGGTGGGAGAATTGGGCTCTGATGATGCCAAGTAACCTTGGTTTCTGTTGCTTATGTTCGTACAATTGCCTCCTGCCATCTGGTTATCTCTAGTGCTACCTACCCTCACTTTATCTGACTGAAGCTTGTCCTTCCTGTGAGCTCTCGGTGTGTCAGAGCTCCTTGGAGTCAAACTGCCTCTGGGACCCTGAGATCCTGGTATGACCAAGCCCCTGTGATCCTGTGGTCCTGGGTGTGTTAGAGCACCTGAGAGTGGAGCTTCCTCTGGGTGTTGTGGGACTGGCTGCAGTGTTCATGCGCAAGCTCTGCTCAGGGCACTGGCCCAGACCAGAAGGAAGCCTGATTTGTTTTTCTTAAACTTGTGCTGTAAACATATCTATACATATATTCTATTATTGTTATTGTTGTTGTTATTATCATACAGAATTACATACAGGTCATTTCTTTGACCATAGTATTCTCATACCACACTATCCTTCCCCTTCTATATCAGCTATTCATTTTTCCTCAAAGTATCTATAAATCTAGAAATGACAAATTAGAGAAAGCATATTTGTTTTCTGAAACTTATTTGCTTAACCTGATTATCTCCAGGTGCATCTATTTTCCTGTTAACAGCGAGATTTCATTATTTTTTGTGGCTGAAAAAATTCCATCATATGTACACGATATTTTTATGCATTCCTTCATTGTCCTATACCTAGGCTGATCCCATAAGCTCTTGAGAATAGTACTTCAATTAGTATTGAGTTCGATCTCTTTGATGTGTTGACATGGAGTCTTTAGGGCCAATACTGATAAGTGGTATAGCAGGATGAGTTCTAATGTATATAATTTAAATGGGGACAATATAAATATGGCAAGGAAAAATTCAACATGTTAAATATATACATGTATAAATCCTTTGTTTATTTAACAATAAAGCTCATGAATGGCAGGTACAGTTCTGGAGATTAACAATGAAAAAGCCAAATGCATTTCCAGCCCTAAATGAGAGTACATTTTCTAGGGTTTGCACCTGCAGTGGTCTTTATCATGGAACACACCCACCTTATCATCCTAGCATAATTGTTAATAGCTCTTCTTCTTAAGAATGTCTCCGTTTGGATGATATATCATATGATTACTTTGTATAACACATCTGGCCAAAAATATGGAAGATTCCCATAATCTATGTCCATAAAGTAGGTGTCCTGTCCTTGCCTTCCTTCCTATGACTCTAAGGAAGATCTTTAGCCTCTTAACCAGTCTCCTTCTCACAGTTGTCAACCTCTTAGCAGATGTTCCCTCACTGGCTGACTAGCAGCCTCCTTGTTCTCATCCCAGATGTGAGCCTGTATTGATTTCTTGTTTTGACAACACGTGGGACATAATGAACAGGAACATTTTATCAGTATCTACTCAAAACAATTATCTGGTGGATGCTCTGGAAAGCAAGACTGTGTACAGCACACACATGACAAAAGCCTTCAGGTGCCATCCGTACAGTCTCAGAAGGACTCCAACCATCCCTTGTCACTCATTTCTCCTCAGGCTAGTTAAGACAGATGTTAATATTGTGTGTGAGGTTTTGAATGCAACACTTCTGGGCAGGGATTTGAGCTAATTGTGTTTTTAACCTCAGAAATGTTTTATAAACGTTAAGTTTATAGCTCTCCAATGGGCTTAGTCATAGAGAATCCTCACCTCAGAAAAACTGCTTCTCCCCCAAGCCATAGAGAATCCTCAAAGAAACAAAAAGTCTGAGAGTTTAGCTCAATAGCAATCTTCTTGAAAAGGTATCAAATGTATTTTCACAACTTTCATGATATTTACGAAGTCCTGTGTGGGTGCTTCATAAAGTGAAGCTTTTGATCAAATGAAGTCTAACTAGGATAATCCTCTTGTCACACAACATTTTTGGAGTCGTGAAAACACATAGATATATTGGATTGGTGCCATAAGAGAATAAGCTATAAGCCTAAATCAATGCAATGAGCCATTACTCATTTCTGAAACAGAAGGGGAAAACATTGTTCAAAGGCCATGTGGCAGGTGTGACTGAAAAGAAGGAAGGATGTAAGAGAACCGGAGAGCATGGATGGCATTCTTCTCATTTCCTTATCCTGGTACAGAAATCCAAACAAAAAAGCTTCAGATGAAGCACCTGGAAAAACAATATCTCCACTTTGAAAAGTAATACCAACTCCCCCTCTCCAGGGGATATTTCACAATTCTGGAGAGATCTTTGGTAGTCACTGGGGGTAGGGCAGACAGCAGCATCTGGTGGATACATAACTTCCCTCAGTACTCGGGATAGCTGGCTCCCATTGGCTTCAAATGCCAATAGTACCATTGTCCAATATAGGCCTGTTCTAAACATTACCTTGTTGGAAGTATCTCAAAATCAAGTTATAGTTTGTGTAATGTGCTACTGATAGAGCTCATTGCAAGTCACTGAACTTCTAGTAGACTCGGCATAGTCTGTCCTTACTACTGACTCTAGGATACCTTCACTAATGACTGTACCTTCATCAGTTTGGAATACAACCTAATGTATCTAGACTCTAAACTCTAGCATTTCTGCCTATCAAAAATATTTATGATTTTTCCCATGTAGGCACTCATATACTTCTGTTTTGAAGTGATTCAGAGGATTTTTTCTAGCTTTACTGAAGCTATCATAAGTGACAAATTATATACATTCAAGGTATACAATGATTTATTTGATATATGTATATGGTGTGAAATGGGGGCATTTATGTATGGTGAGGGCACTTAAGATCCACTCTCAGGAAATTTAAGGTAAACAAGACTGTATTATAACTGTGGTCACCATGCCTTTCATCTTATAGCTAACAATGTGTATCCTTTGACCAACATTCCCCACGGGTTCTACTTCCTAGCCTCTGACAACCACTGCTACTGTCTACTTTGAACTGAATCATTTTTAGATTCTAGATGTATGTGTGATTGTATAGTATGTATATCTATGAAGATCATTTAATTTATAATTCATCCAGATTCATCTATGTTTCATGCATGGAAGGATTTCATTATTTTTTGGAATCAAAGAGTATCTACTGTGTGTGATGTATATATGCTATATTTTCTTCATACATTTATATATTAGTGAAGACTTATGTTTATTATGAAAATGCCTCAGAGAAAATGGGAGTACAGACATTGGTGAGATGCTTTTGCCATTCCAGGAACAAGCTTAGATCACTAAAATAGAAGAGAGAGGCCAGAAATGAACCTATTTCATAGTCAGCTAGACTTTGATAGGGGTGCCAAGAATATACGTTGGATAAGGAACGGTCTTTGATAAATGCTGCTGGGAAACTAGATAATCTACAAGCAAAAGAATGACTTTTTGAACTCATATACCTTAAATGAAATATAACTTTGAATGGATTAAAGACTTAAATGTAAGATTGGATATCGGATTTCCTAGAAGAAAACACAGGAGGAAAAATCTATGTAACTTTGGTCCTGGTGATAATAATTTTGGATATAACACCAAAAGCAAAACCATACTAAACTACACCAAATAGAAGGCTCCTGCACAGCAAAGGAAAACATGAAAAGCCATGTCTAGCCTCCTTTAATTTAGAAAGGCATACACATATTTCTCCACAAATGTTACTGGCCAGTTCACTTCACTTGGGTAAGAACAAAGTCAAATAGCAGATCTAGGAAAAGACCTCTGTAACAAAACCGAGTCAGGTGTGAAAAGGGGCCTTTATGTTCTCTGTGCTCCCTTGTCATTGGATCTTCTGTTGACCTATAGCTGGCATTTGATTTCCTTCAACACTCACATGCTCTAGACTTTAGAAACTGCAGTAGAATAGGGAGAAGTCACATGGCAGACAGAAACGAGTAAAACGTTATCTTCTAACTAAAATTGAATGATCTTCTCTTTGAATTTTCAAGTTGAACTACAGAGCAAAAAATATTGGGGGGGTGGCAGAAGGGGAGGTGGTAACACCAAAATTACATTTGAGTTTTTATTAATAAAACTTCACTATGAAGAACTTGCAAAAAAGAAAGTCGCACATCAAAATTAACCAGACCCCAAGTCTATACACCTCAATGAATTTCTATACACCTCAATGAATTTCTATACAATTAAAATTCTGAAGCTTTGAAGCTCCACATTAAATTTTACACTTTCCCTATCAAATACATTTTATGTACTTGTCTGTGCATTAAAAAATCCAGGACAGAGTTGAGACTAGAGGAACAGTTAGCTTTTATATCCTCATTCATACATCCTCATTGATGACTCAAGAGTTCTTTACCTTCCTTCAGTCCTTCCTCATCACATTCATTTACCCTTTCTTGTCATTTCTACATGTTTCATTGTGTTGCTGCTTTATACACTATAGCGAGGAAATGGAACCAATGTAGCGTTCCATCACAAAAGAATGGATAATGAAAATTCCATACATATATAAATATGTGAAATCCTAAAATTTGTAGAAAAGTGGAAGGAATTGAAATGTGTAATATTAAAGCAAGGATGCACAATCTTAAAAATCAAGCATGTTCTCCCTTATATGTGGATCCTAGCCTGTATTATACATGTGTGTAAGCAAATTTATATATGTAAGTTCAGTACAGCCGTTTAACAAGTACATTTAACCTGGAGATGATTATCTCTGATTGTTTTGTTAAATTTAATTTCCATTAAGATTTACTATCTGGAGTATCAGGCATTACTGTGTATACCTTTAATGTAGAGGCAGAGACAGGCAGATCTCTGATTTTCCAGCAAGAGCTATACAGTGAGACCCTGTCTACACACACACACACACACAGAGACAGAGAGAAAATGAGAGTGAGAGAGTGAGATTGATTTAGTACCTGGAGCTAGAGATGCTGGTCAGTGGTAGAGAGCTTGTCTAGCATGCTGAAGTACTGGGTTTGATCCCCAGTTCTCCCACCACCACCACAGTATGATTTAGCACATCATTTAAAATCCAAAGATAAAATATATGCATGCCCTGAAGTGCAGATGAGCATGGGAAACCAGTACTAAGCCAGAAAATATAGTTATCAGAGAGAAAAGTGTGATATTGCTAATGGAATATTTGGGGTGATGAAAAGTACAGAAACACATGGAGCAAATTGTGTAACTCTGTAAATATAATTGATGGCTCTGAATTGCAAACTTAAAATGGTTGAAGTCAGATTCTGTGCTACATATCATCCTAGTTTGGTAGTTATTGCTATAATGAAACTGACCAAAACCAAGTTGGGGGGGGAAAGGGGTTATTTCATTTTATAACCCCCCAGCTCACGCTCCATCCCTGAGGAAAGTTAGGGGTAGAAACTGACAACAGGAACCTGAAGTCAGAAATGAAGCAGAGGTCATGCTGCTTACTGACTCGTTTCCCCTGGATTGCTCAGCTACCTTTCATATTCAACCAAGAACTGCCTGCTCAAAGATGGCCCCCCACATGGAGAATCGGGTCCTCTCATGTCACTCATTAAAAATGCCCCACTGACATACTCTCAGGCCAGTGTGATGGATCCAATTCCCTAATTGAGGTGTCTTCCTCCCAGATAATTCTAGCTTGTGTCAAGTTGACAAAAACTAACCAGCCCACATAGATTTTACTACATGTAGAAAAAGTTAAAGCCTAATTATCTGAAGTATGGTAACATCCATAGATGTAAGAGACATAATTTTATTTACATTCTTCTATTAAGACTTTCTTTCCACACCTTATAGGCATTATTCCTACTCGCGCCTTTTGCAACAAACTGTGAACCAATTGAAGCCCACAAAGAAAAACATCTTTAAGATCACCGAGATCTCAGATGGCAGACTCGGACTGTACTGTACAGACCCAGACTCAGGCCTAACTGTATTTGAAGCCTTTTGGATATAAATGACTGCCTGTGGAGGTCTAGGTCTCTCTGTACTTCAAGACAACTTTTGCTGCTTTCCTGACAACCTCTCTACTTCAAAAGAGGCCCAGGACACAGTCACAATAATAAAGACTCTCCCTGTGGATCATAAATATCCAAAAAGAGGCAGAAGAAATAGTAACACAATCTTCTATTAAGTTTATCCTTTTCCTTAGGGATTCTAGTAGAGGTTCACTGTCTCAGTCCTTCAAGAAAATACCCAAACAAAATTTGGTCTTAAATGAAAAAATGGCATGTCCCTGAAGCAGCCTTTCAGAAGACCCTAGCCAGAGAACATCATATACCCAAAATAAGAGCAGCCCAACTGACCCTGACCTATAGCAAAACACCATCAGAAGGAACAGGACAAAGTGGAGGAATAGCAGTGGGAGCCAGAGGTCAGGTTACAAGCCAATCTGACCCTTGGGACAATGCGAGTAAGGGAAGGAGGAGGAAAACTGGGAAAAGGTTACATAATCTGGTCTGAACCGGTAATGGCTAGATGAATGAGGCATCCATTGCCCACCAGCTTACAGGTTCAAATTCATTTTTTTTCCATTTATATTATTTTTTTCCCTTTTTAATTATTTTTTTTTTACATTTTAAATAATGTTCCCCTTCCCAGTTTCCTCTTCACAAACTCCCACCCCCTCCCTTTGCTCTTTGAGGGTGTCCCCCCAACCCACCCACCCATTCCCACCTCACCACTCTAGCATCTCCTTAAGCTGGGGCATCAAGCCTCCACAGGACCAAGGCCCGCCCCTCCCACTGATGCCAGATAAGGCAATCCTCTGCTATATATGTAGCTGGAGACATGAGTCCCTTCATGTGTATTCTTTGGTGATTTAGTCCCTGGGAGCTCTGGGTGGTCCTGTTAGTTGATATTTTTCTTTCTATGGAGTTTCAATCCCCTTCACCTTCCCCTTTGACTCTTCCATTGGGGTCATGGGATCAGTCTGATGGCTGGCTGTTGAGTATCTGTATTGGTCAGGTACTGGCAGAGCCTCTCATGGAACAGCTATACCAGGATCCTGTCAGCAAGCGCTTCTTGGCATCAGCAATAGTGTGGGGGTTTGGTGTCTATGGATGAGATAGATCACAAGATGGGGCAGTCTCTGGATGGCCTTTCCTTCAGTCTTTGCTCCATTTTTTTCCAATGCAAAAGCAAGAGGTTTATTTTCCAGCACATCAGGGTCTACCTTCACTTAGGCAGGTGACTAGAAGGTGACCCCGAATGGTTATTACAAGCAGTTTTTATACTTTTTAGGGGCACAGGTTACATCAGCAAGGTTACAGTTCAAACTTATTGGCTAAGCATATTGAACTTTAAATCTATTGGCTAGCAAGCATGACACACATTTGATCTCTACCTGGGACTTTACAGAGGGTCAGGTGACTATCAATACATTCTGAAAATTTTTTACTCAAAAATGTCCCTGTGGGTGGAGAATGGAAGTTGGCCTAGTCTTGACCCCAGGCAGGAGGGGGAAGCTGTAAGGAGGGTGTGGGACTGGGAAAAGCCCTTAGGGTCCCTCATTCTCCCCTTTTCCTTGTACAGTCTCCAATCCTGGAGCTATACTCAGGGGTCTCAGGTAACTAATTCATATTCTTCAGGTCCTGTCCTCAAGGTCTCATATTGTTGGTGCAGGACCATCAGCTGCACTGCTCCTATTCTCTCCTTTATGAAGGCTATAAAGCTCATTCAATATAGAGGGTCCAAAGGTCAGCAATAGCAGGAGAACAATTAGGGGTCCTAACAAGATGGTTGTTAACCAAAGGGAGGAGTTAAACCAAAACTCAAACCAGCCCTGACTCTGTTCTCTTTCTTCCTCTTGGCTAACCCTTTCTCACCTTGGCCATTGAATCTTTAACAATCCCAGAATGGTCTATATAAAAATGACACTCCTCAGCTAAGGCAGCACATAGCCCTCCTTGCTGGAGGAAAAGTTAGTCTAATCCCCTCCTATTCTGTAGTACTACTACTGATAAATCAATGATTCTTGAGGGTGACTGATAGAAGTTTCTATTCTCTCTATATCTAAATCAATGGCTGCCCTCAGACTGTCATAATTTTTCCCTTGTAAGACCAAAGCAGAGGTCTTGGTGGCTGCCCTGGCCACCCTCAACCCCAACAAAAGGAAGACAATGCTGTAACATGTTTGGCAGATGGGCACATAGGATGGGGGAAGGAACCAGAATCCAAAGGTGCCACCAGGCAGTCATGATCAAGGTCGAGTGATCTTGAGCTGATTGTCCGTCTTCTGTACTGTCCAGCGGGGGTCCCTGGGGAGTGCGGTGTCTGCAGGTTTCACATGGGAAGCGTGTACCCAGGCCACAATGCCACCTACCTTGAGAGCTGTGAAAGTGGTTAGCAGCACCAGGAAGAGTCCCTTCCACCGGGGTTCCAGCAACTGTTTCCAATGCCTCCTTAAGTAGACCCAGTCACCAGTCTGAACGTGGAGCATTTAAGGCAGACAGTTTGGGCCAAATCTCATGTTGTATTGACTTAAAGGCTTCGAGCCTTAAGAGATTGCAGGGAGGAGGGCTCCAGATTCAGGGACTGAAGAACAGCTGGGAGGTAAGAGCCTGTCAGCTTCCACCTGTGGAGGGAGACCTCTGCCTGGGCCAACAGGCCTCCATAGCCAAATAGCGCTGGGAGAAAGCTAGCCTCCCAGGAGTGGGGACAAGACTGACTGGTCAGAGGGTCCCACCTGGAATTCCCAGGTCACAAGGACTGAGGAACAGGGATCTGGTTTCCTTCAGTGGCTGGAGAGCAGATCCTGTGACACAGGGCTCCATACTCAAATAGTGCCAGGAGAGAGCTGGTATTCCAGGAGTGCCGACACACCTTTAAGCACAGGCAAGACCAACACTTCCTTTCAAATTCACTGGACCAAGAGGGAACCTTGCAGAGCCATCAGGACACAGGAAACAAGGGTCAGCTGGGGATTAGATCCTTCTTGTTTCTGCCTGCACCCCAGAGCTGACCCTGCACCATAACTCTCCAAACACAAATTCCTCTCAGAGAGAACTGGTCTCCAAGTAGTATTGACACCTAGGCTTGCAGGAAAGATAAGCCACAGACAGAGTAAGACCAGCTAACACCAGAGATAACCAGATGTCGAAAGGCAAGGGCAAGAACACAAGGAACAGAAACCAAGACTACTTATCATCAGAACCCAGTTCTCCCACCACAGCAATCCCTGGATACCCCAACACACCAGAAAAGGAAAACTCCTTTTGGGCCGGTTAGTTGCGGCCCAGGCCTGCCTGGCAGGAAGTGTATCTGGGCCCCCATGTTGGAGAGTAAGTATCACCCCAACAGAGGGTAGGGACATTCTGGAATGACCATAAATGAATGGGATACTCGAACCATCCCTAGGTCCACCATTCTTCAGGTAGTCCATGTATACATTTTGGTGCCAGTGGCTCCTTGGACCCAAGATTTTTTCTTGGAAATGGGGCCATCAGCTTGGAGTAGGACTAAGTATTGAGGCCCTGTGTCCACCAAGAATTGAGTGGGTTTTCTCTCCACTCTCAGAGTTACCCTAGGTTTGGGGAGGGGGTCTGAACCCCATCCTCCCTAGTCACTGTCTTCACCCAAGGCTAACACCTTCGCCATTTGGGGATGTTTTTCCCAAGGCCTGGGATTTCCTGCCCCTGGCTTCCATTTGTTGGGGCACTCTCTGTCCCAGTGGCCCTTCTCCTTGCAATATGTGCACTGGTCCTTTTCAAGGGGTTTTCTGTCTCTCTCTGGTTGGAGTCTCTCTTCTCTGCTTTCCTTAAATACTGTAGTCAATTTAAGATTCTCTGTAAATTCCTTTCCTGTCGCTTTTCTTTTTTTCATCTCCCTTTCATCTTTGTTCTCTTTCTCTGTTACTTCTCCTCCTCTATCTGCCTGTTATGGTAGACTTTCTCAGCAACCTGCACAAAATCCCTCAATGACTTATCCTGTAGTCCCTCTAGCCTCTGAAGCTTTTTCCTGATATCTCTATTAGCCTGATCTATAAAAGCCATAGTCCCAGTAGCTTGATGCTCCTTGATGCTGGGGTCATAGGATATATAGTGATGGAATGTCTCCACGAGTCACTCTAGAAAGGCTGTGGGCAATTCATCTGGTCCCTACTTACCCTCACATACCTTGGTCAAATTGGTGGATCATAGTACAGCCCCTTTAAGACTTGTCAACGGAGCCTGTAGGAAGACCTTCAGGTGCCCCCTACCTTCTGCCACATTAGAGCCCCAGTCGTGTCTAGTCAGGGGAAACCTGCTGTCAATGACAGCCTGGTCAATCGATGGTGCCCCCGTGTCTGAGGGGGCATTCTTTCTGGCTTCCTACATTATCCTCTCTTGCTCTTGGTCGTGAAGAACACTTTCATGAGTTGTTGGATATCATCCCTGGTGGGCTGATGAGTAAATAAAACAGTCTCAGATTAATCATCCCCTTGGGGTTATCTGAAAGAGGGGGTGTTGGGCCTTCCAGTTGTACAAATTGGTGGAAAAGAAGGGCCAATGTTGCATAGCCTGATTACCCTTATCTAGAGGCCCATATGCCCTCAGCCAGAGAGCCACCATGGTATCTCGGGAGGTGGCTTTCAGACTTTGAGTCCCCATGGCGGGTCCTGGAAGTTGGGGGTCTCCTCATGCTCCTTCCTCAGGTAAAGGGGTGTTTAACAGCCCTGGTTCCATATGGGCAGAGGACCTGGGGCCAGTGCTGGTACTGGCACAGCCATGGGGGAAAGGGCAGGGGAATATGAAGGAGGAGGGTCTTGGAGTAACAGGTCCGCTCTTGAAGGTTCTTGGAGGATCAACTTCTTCTCAGGTCCAGATCTCTCCTCCTGTGTTTCCTTTTTCCTGATGGCCAGAACCTATGAGGTGGGTCTTGGGGAAATAAAGGATTTTATCCATGGTGTGTGTGTGGGGGGGAGGGTTCCCTCCACTAGATTCTTCCAGGTAACTATATAGGGCACTTGGTCTGGGTGCTCGAGGGATCCTGGCCTAAAGACTCTTTCTTCTACTGCTTTGATCACCTGCAAGTTGAAGGTTCCTATAAGTGGCCACTCTACTCCAAAGGTGGGCTATTCAGAGAAGCAGAAAGTAACTAACTTGTCCTTATTTACTGACAAGTTTTCTGCTCCCTAACTTCCCTCCAGTGGTTAACTAGGATGTTTAAAGGGTTGATTCAGTCTGTCCAACATCCAAAAATGTCATCAGTCCATGTCCAAGAACACAGAATGAGATAAGCAACACCAACAAACACAGAAAAAAGCAATCAACATACAGTTTGTCCCTGCCACAGGCACAGAAACCATATAGCAAGACTTGACTCCTGCTGATACTGTGTCTTGCCATTCAAAAGGAGCAGAGTTTGTTGCCGTTGCCGAGCTTGGTTTATTTCCCTCCAATCAGCCTAGTCAGTGGTCACTCAGGGGGTCTCTTTGAATCTCCAACAAAGCCCCCAAATGTAAGACCCTGGCCCTCAGTCATTGGTACTTACTTCGAGATGTCCCCAAGTGAGACACCGAGATGCAGGTCGATGCAAAAGCAAGAGGTTTATTTTCCTGAGTGTTGGGGT
Source organism: Rhynchomys soricoides (assembly GCA_019843965.1). NCBI lineage: Eukaryota > Metazoa > Chordata > Mammalia > Rodentia > Muridae > Rhynchomys > Rhynchomys soricoides. The sequence goes on along the minus strand of JADRCH010007686.1, from coordinate 3,309,150 downwards.
CTACTTTCAATTAGGTGACTAAAAGGTGACCTCTGCTCCATATTTTGTCCCTGCTTTTCAAATTCATTTCTAAACTGGGCTTCATTCTTAATTGGTGGCCACCCGGAAGAACCATCACTTTTTGCCAGCCCAACCCAGTGGACCAGCAGCAGGTCCAGAAGCTAGTGCTTGGACATTGGCTCCTATAGCAAATTCTCTAAAATTCTGGGGCTGTCCATTCTGAGAAACAGTTCCTCCTCCAGGCACTTCATTGTCCAGCAAATAAGTGGAGAAATAATGCATTGCCTAAAGCATGGAGCTCTAAAGTGATAGAGCCAGGTTTGAAAGGACATAACTCAGTGCTGAGCATTCAAGGCTGTGGGTCCCATCTGAAGCAAGAATAAGCAAACCAAAAGAACAACCCAAACAAATACTTCTAAGCGTGGCTTTGTAGCACATGTCTTCAAATTTTGAAACCATTCTGTACTAGAGTTACATAGCTATACATACACACACACACACACACACACACACACACACACACGTACATGGTTTAAAAGACTCCAAAACCAGAATTTGGGGGATTGTTGTTTTTCTTCTTGTTCTTGTTTTAGTAATAAGGTCATCTCTTCTGGAAAATTCCTGACCCAGTACAAGTATATTGAAAGAGATCAGTCATGGGGTTGGAGAGGTGGTTCAGCAGTTAAGTGTGCTACCTATTCTTTAAGTGGACCAGAATTTGGTTCCCAGTACAAAATACTTGAATTTGTCTTCCAACACCCATGTTAGGTGGCTCACGATAGTCTATAATTGAATGCCAGGCCATCAAATGACCTCTGGCCCCAGTAGGCACCCACACATATGTGGCGTACGCATAAATAAAAATAAATGTTAATAAGGAAAGAAATTACTCAGAAATAGCTGTTACTTTTTGCTACCCTCCTACAGAGAAGGGAAACATACTAGAATAAGTTTGTTGAGGGCAAGAATATCAAGCTGCAAATTCCACCACAGCAGCTAGGAGAAACGGGTCTAAACACTTCTTTGGTCATGTAAGACAATATGAGAGTAGATAGAACAATTTTACTCGCACAGGCATCAAACGGTTCTCTATTTCCTGAAAACAAAAACTTAAGAGTTTTCTGGAACAGTAGTAAGAGAATCAGTCAGCCTGGGAGCTAAGATGAGTATTTGAAGACGAAAGCAGGTTTTTGGGATAAAAGGGAGCAAAACAACTCAGCAGGAGAAACTTTAGCACCTCGTGTATTTTCAAGGATCTGTGGAACTGTTTAATTCTAAAACCTGATAATTGGGCAGAAGTCAGATCTCCTAACACTTAGCTCCACCATCTGTTGCTGACATAACATTTTACATAACATCAGAAATGCCAGATGGAGCCTTCACATTAGCCATGGCCATGATGTTTCACGGTCACAACATATACAGAATCCCATGCATTTACTGAGTTTGTAGTTCTCTGGCACTTCCAAATCACACCTGGCCCCTTAGTGTCTGGAAAGTCACTAACCCCAGACCCCATGACAGAGGCTTCAATTTATTTTGAGCTAAGGGGAAAAGGGGGAAGGAACACATATTTGAAATGATGTCTGCATAGCAAATTATAATTTGTAGTTTAGAATTTAAATTGTAAATTTTAAAGAAATCTTTTGCTGTACATGAAGTTGAGACTGTATCAAATGTCCATATAATAGACTAGGAAGTCAAGAAATAGTTATTGCTATGAAACAAAAGGTAATAGGTATTCTGAGAGAAATAAGACTCCTCCCACAAGCCTTTCTCAGCTGAAAGATTTATAAACCTGAAGCACCAGCTTCCCTGCCTTCAACATATATTAATATGAAGAGTAATATTACTCTTCATATTAATGCCCAGCATTTTCATCCATCGGGTGTGAATGCTCTGATATTCCCCTGGTCCCGTCTCTGGTTTGTATCCTTCCTTTCACTATAGTATCTGTAAATGGCACCAATTTTCTGCATTATTTTCTTACCCATCATAATACTAGTTTTCTGTCTGGCATCATGAACTGGGCAGGATGACTTACACCTGTAATTTCAGCACTCAGGAGGCTAAAGCAGGAGGATTGATGTGGGTTCAAAACTACCCTGGACTACATAATAGTATAGGTCAAAAGGGAGCATATTGCAAGACCCTGTCTAAAGAAATTCAGACACACACACACACTCACACACTCACATACTGGGACAGCAACTCATAAAGACATTCTGATTATGAGCTGCGCTATCCAATAGGCTGGGGCCCAGATGAAAGAAAAGATGTAGAGGAAGGCAACTGGCATATGAAACCGCCACTGATCGTGTTATCTGCTGATGCTAGTGCCTGTGAATGTCAGACCCCCAGCTCATCCCACCTTTCAACATGGACTCATGCCAGCAGCATTTCAGGGGGCTTTCCAGCTCTAGCCTCTGACCAGGGCCATCCACTGATCCCTCCCATTCTGAGGCTTCTAGCTTCTTGGGTCGAGCAGCTACTGGTTTTTCTGGCTTTTCAGAGTGCAGACAGAGTGCAGATTACTCACCCTGTAATTGTGCAAGCCAACTTAATAAATCTCCTTTTATAATTATAAAAGTAAAATAAAATGGCAGGACATGAGGCTCTATTCATCAGATTGCTTTTTTGTTGGCTGTTTTGCTGAGTTATATACCCACTTTGCACTGCATCTCTTTTGAACTGCTCTGTGACACTCCATTGCTGAATACAGTATGATATACTAACCATTACAAACAAAGCTGCAGAGAACATCTGCCATGATTCTTTGCCCATATGTTAAGAACAGATCAAATTACAGATCTATATGTTTAAAGTGAAAAATTCATTCCAGAATGATTTGTCAATTCACCTATCCCAATAACAAAAAGAGCACACCCCCCCCGCCACGTTACACTAGTCTATTAGCTATGAAATAGCATGGCTTTGTTTAGTTTGCTTTCCTAAAAATAAGAGAAGTTAAATACGCATCTCTTTGGCATTAATTTTTCCTAGTCTGTGAGTTTATTTTCACATATAGCCTGCCTACATGATGTCTCTTTGTCTTACTGAATTACAAACTTCTCTGCATATTTTAAGATGCTAGCGTATTTCCCTTAACATTTTTATGGCTTCTCTTAAGGTTGAAAGCACTTTCCTTTCTGTTGTATTTATATTTCTGCTCTTTGTGTTTGCTTCTCTTGTCTTCATTGGAGAGTTGTATGCTTGTCTGGGAAGGCTTTGAATTCTAAAGATACTATCCCTTTTTCCCTCTTTGTCCATCTCTCTAGACTGTTTCATTTATCTTGATGGAGTACATGAGAGTGAGCGCCTCTCCTTTGGAGAAGGTTAACTATCTTGCAGTCATTTGTGGAATCTTCTCTGACCAACTCTGCACATTATGATACCTTTTGTTGGCAAGTTTTCATTATTTCGCAGAGCAATTTCTGAGTGGCTTAGATATTATTGTCTCTTGCTTTCTTCTCAGAGTTGTGTGGTCACCTTGTCAAATTTTGTGAAAACTCTGGTTGGAATTTTTGTTTAAATCCCATGTATTTATTGATCAATTTGAAAAGTGTCATGGTCCCAATCATGTCTCCCCCACTATGATTTTGTTCGATCTTCATGTATTCCAGACATCTGCTAAACCCTTAATTCTTTTTTTTTTGTATACTTAGTGTAAATTTACTCAGCTAATTTATATGTTTGTTGCTATGACACTTGAGAACTTTATTCTAAGACATCTTCTGTGTCTTAACATTTATTTGCCTCACTGGTTTTGGCTTTTATGAAATATTTTAGAAAGCATTTGCATTTTATTCTTGCATGACATGAAATATAAATACACTTTCCCACAGAGAGTCGATTATTTTCAGTTCTCATGAATAATCTCTTGACCACTGGTTTACAAGACCTCATTTATTATGCATTGTTTTTTTCATACATGTCAGGGTGATTTCCCACCATCAGTTACTTATCATTGATGAATAAATTCATTTTCATGTGAATATCATTATGTTCTCATTTCTGTCCATTTTGAATATGTCTTTGTATGTATATTTGTGTATAAATACCCACAAAAATATTCAGTGAAATGGTGTGTCATTTGTTAAAAGAAGTATTCAACCAGGATGCCCTCATGGTATTGTCTCTACATTTTATATTATGCTTTAATAGCTGACAGAGCAGCCCGGCTGCTTTTATGCTTGTATTAAATCAGTAGGCTAATTTGGAAAAATATCGCTAGTATTCAGTCTTTCATGAATTGGTGATATATTCATTTATTCATATTTTCCTCTAAGTCTCTCCTCCTTAATACTTCGTCATTTTCCTTGCACAGATTCATTTTGAAAGTAAGGTTACATGCAAATATCTTTAAAAAGAAACTTGTTCCCCTTATTTGCATACAACTTTGGAATAGTTACTAAAAAGAGCCAGAAAGCTCCTTGCTTTTGGACATTTCTCTTTAACCGTTTTACTTATGCCCCATAAAGATTAACCTCCGGGTTTTTAATTATCTTGAGGTTTCTCAATAAGCAATTGTATTATGCCCAAATAACACTTTTTTCATGTCACACTTCTAATACTAGTGGCAATAACAATAACAACGCTTTGAAAATGTACTAAAATACGAGCAGTAAGAATCCTTGTTCATTTCGGTGGGATCTGGTCTCTTGGCTCCTCCTTGTGAAGCATGCGCTGCTGATGAAAGGACCTCACTCGTGTTTGTCTGGATTCCCCAGACAGCTGCTGAGTACTTTGGAAAGGCAGCCTATCCGGTGCAGATCTGTCTGGTCCTCTGTGTCTGGTGTCTGCGGGCTCCCAGCACACAGCTGGAAACTGAATCAAGGCCACAAAGAATGTGTCTTACATTAAATTTTGAGGAGGCCCTAACAATCCAGGACTGTCTCTTTCTGGAAATGTCTACACTCCCACAAATCCTGGGAGGCACCTGGGTTTCCCTCATATGCTTCTGCCTATCATTGACCACATACTTAGAAACAAGTGCGAATTGTAGCAATTGTGTCAGCTGGGTTCCAGATGACAATCTGTGCAAGATTCAGAGCAGATATAAAGTTATGCATGCCTCTCATTTCTTAATCTTTTCACCAGAGGCAAACACCACTAACAAGTGAGAACATGTATTATATGTCGCAGACAATGTATAAATATGTGCATCCCTTGAGCTGTCTTCTGTGCCTTTCAAACACATGTATTATACATTTCTATGATAGAAGTACATTTTTGCATCTTCTTTCTAACTTAATACATTAAAATGCTTCTTAATATGTATATATTGCCCTCGTTTTTCCTATTTTTATTTTTTCTGATTTGTTTCCTTGTATCTGGAACCAACATTTATCTAGGACAGTTGCTGAGATGTACGACAAGCATCTTTGCTTACTTAGTTTACTTTTCAGAGGTACTCTAATGTTATTAAGTTGCCATTACTTTAGAGTCTAGCTTATGAATCATTGCTTATTAGTTTATGATTAAATAACCTTGAGAGTATTTAAAAGTATTCCTCACAATTTGATATTTCTATGATATGTAAACATGATGTTTATATTTTACAAGAGCATCAGACTTAAAAAGTAATTGCTTTAAAGGAATAACAATAACACCGATACCAGAACAAAGATTATGGAATAATCTCTTTGGGCACTATGCCTTAAGTGGGATACACTTTTTTTCCATCAAGAAAATGAAAATGGTTTAGGAGTACATTCTTAAGGAGCATATGAGGATAAATGGAAAAATAAATCATTAAAACTTTTAACATGTTTTACTGGGAAAAATACATGCTGTGTTTGGAAGAGGAAATGGGGCATGACTAATCACATAATGAATTCTTCACAGAAGAAAGAATCAAAGAACCTGATGCTGAACAATGAATGAACTTTGAACTGCTCTGTGACACTGCTCCCAGAGCAGTCAGTGAGACTTCCATTGCCTTTTCTGAATCATTACCACTAGTCTGTTAAAAGTGGTTGTGGATTGCTTGGTTTTAACTGTTCCCACTGTTGGTTGTAAGCAGATTTCCATAAATACTAATGATATCATGTCTTCATTGATTATTTGGGTTACTGATTGCTGTTTATGTTCTTTGTGCTATTTTTAAATTGGCTTAGAAATTGTTCTTGGATTTGTGGATTTGCTGTTCCTATTTTGTAATTTCTCTGTTATTTAAGAAGTATTTTTATCTGAGACCTTATCACAGTTCTATGCTTGTAGCAAGGTAGGAATTGGTTCCCACACATACCACTATATTTTCATTTTGTACATGTTTGGTTTAATTAATTTTATGTAGATTTTTGCATGATTGTATTTTAAAGCTCCATTGCTAATAGGTTTGTGAGAAGAAAATGTTCTCTTTCTTATGCCTTTCGTCTTTATGTCCTTTACTCATGATAGTGCTTTGCTTTCTGAATGTACACACACACTTTTACTTTCTGCCAGCATGGTCTATGTGATGGTTTCAAGATGAAGACAAGACAAAACAAAACAGAGCAGTGTTAGCCAGATGTCATGGTGCACCTTTTGAATCCTAGCACTCAGGAAGCAGAGACCTGTGAGTTCAAGACCAGCCTGTTATACAGCATAAATTCTAGTTCAACCAGAGCTACACAGTGATAACTAAGAAACAGAGACTAAAACAGAGTCTGAAATTGTGGAGTTGTTATTTAAATAGAGCTTATTTAGAAAGAGAGACGCCTGGTGTTCCCATGAGGTCCCGCTCTGATTAGGACTGTTAATTCCCTCCCAGAATAATGCTGCCAGTCTTTCAGAGGCTTCCAGCTTTCATTCCTTTCTGTCCTCTCTGTCCAACAAATCGTCTCCACAACCTAGCTCACAAGCCAAATAGCCAGTCAAAAGAAGCCTTGACGTGGAGCCATCTGTGAGTGTTGAAGCACAGTGATTGTGGTCAGCCCTGGAAGCTGCTGGTGTAGACCACAGATTGGCAAACAACTGTGGGGTGGGAGAGGGGGTGAACGGGGGTGAGCTGGCAGAAGGTGACATGTGCACACTGAAGCACACAAAGAGCTTCAAGTGATCAAGTATCCTGCAGACAGCTGGGACTGAGGTTAGCCACCACCACCTGCTGGAGAGCAGCTGTCAGAGGGGAACAGCCAAGTTCAGGGCCCTAACACAAACAGTGGCAGCCCAACAGGTGAAGGCTGGGGATTGAAAACAGCCAGAATCTCTGGGTCAGACAGTTGGCTTATGGCCTGGGATATTATGCCTCGTGCCCCAAGTGAAATGTCAGCTGTTCCCCTGTCCTATCTCAAAAAAACGTTTCCTCCTGCTCCTCCTCCTCCTCTTCTTCCTCCCCCTCTTCCTCCTCTGTCTTCATCGTTTTTCTCTTCTTCAAGACAGGGTCTCATGTAGGCTGGCCTTGAACTCACTATATAGCTGAAAAAAAAAAAACCTTAAAACTTCAGATACAGATAAAAATCGTGTCCCACCTCTTATTTTAGTCCCCCTTCTAAATGAGATTCAAGCATCCTAGCTTGTACCTGCCTTCCTTGTTTAGCTACTTTGGGTCTCTGGAGTATAACGTGGTACCTGTATTTTATGGCTAACATCCATTTATCAGTGAGTACATATCATCTATTTCCTTTTGGGACTAGGTCACCTCACTAAGGATGATATTCTTTTTTTATTATTATTATTCATTTTATTTATGAGTACACTGTAGCTGTCTTCAAACACACCAGAAGAGGGCATCAGAACCCACTAAAGATGGTTGTTAGCCACCATGTGGTTGCTGGGAATTGAACTCGGGACCTCTGGAAGAGCAGAGAGTGCTCTTATCCACTAAGTCCACAAATTTTCTTTCTTTTTTTAAATTTATTTTTATTTTTCATATTTTATTTACATTTCAAATGTTCCCCCCTTTCCAGATGTCCCCCTTGGAATCTCCCCATTTCCTCCCACCTCCCCCAGCCACTATGGGGTTATTCCCCCACCCACCCACCCACTCTCGTCTTCCCTCCTTGGCATTCTCCTATACTGGGGGATCTAACACCCTCAGGCCCAAGGGCCTCTCCTCCCCCTGATTGCAAACAAGACCCTCCTCTGCCACACATGTGGCCAGCACCATGGGTCCCTCCATGTGTATTCTTTGGTTGGTGATCCAGTCTCCAGGAGCATCTGGAGGTCAGGCCAGTTGCCACTGTTGCTGCCTCCCTGGGGATGCAAACTCCCTCAGCTCCTTCAGTCCCTTCTCCAAGTCCTCCATCTGGGACCTCACACTCAGCCCTACTGTTGTTGTGAAGTAACTCTTGGGTATTTCGAACTTTTGGGCTAATAGCCACTTATCAGTGAGTACATACCATGTTCATTCTTTTGTGACCACGTTGCCTCACTCAGGATGATATTTTCAAGTTCCATCTATTTGTCTGCGAATTTCATGAAGTCATTGTTTTTAATAGCTGAGTAGTATTTCATTGTGTAAATGTACCACATTTTCTGTATCCATTCCTCTGTTGAGGGACGTCTGGGTTGTTTCCAGTTTCTGGCTATTATAAATAAGGCTGCTATGAACATAGTGGAACATGTATCTTTATTACATGTTGAAGCATCTTCTGGGTATATGCCCAGGAGTGGAATAGCTGGGTCCTTACGAGGTATTATGTTCATTTTTCTGAGGGTCCACCAAACTGATTTCCAGAGAGGTTGTATCAGCTTGCATTCCCACCAGCAATGGAGAAGTTTCCTCTTTCTCCACATCCTTGCCAACATCTGCTGTCACCTCAGTTTTTGATCTTAGCCATTCTGACTGGTGTGAGGTGGAATCTCAAGGTTGTTTTGATTTGCATTTCCCTGATGACTAAGGATGTTGAACATTTCTTTAGGTGCTTCTCGGCCATTCGAGTTTCTTCAGTTGAGAATTCTCTGTTTAGCTCTCTTCCCCATTTTTTGATAGGGTTATTTCGATCTCTGGAGTTTAGCTTCTTGAGTTCTTTGTATACATTGGATACTACAGAGTAGCAATGATAAAAACTGCATGGAATTGGTAAAGTGACAGGCAGGTAGATCAATGGAATAGAATTGAAGACCCAGAAATGAACCCACACACTTATGGTCACTTGATCTTTGACAAAGGAGCTAAAACCATACAGTCAGAAAAAGACAGCATCTTCAACAAATGGTGCTGGTTCAATTGACGGTCTATATGTAGAAGATTGTGAATTGATCCATTCCTATCTCCCTGTACAAAGCTCAAGTCCAAGTAGATCAAGGATCTCCACATAAAACCAGATACACTAAATCTAATAGAAGAGAAAGTGGGGGAAAGTCTCGAATACATGGGCACAGGAGAAAAGTTCCTGAACAGAACACCAATGGCTTGTGCTCTAAGATCAAGAATCGAAAGATGGGACCTCATAAAATTACAAAGCATCTGTAAGGCAAAAGACACTGTCAATAGGACAAAACGGCAACCTACAGATTGGGAAAAGATCTTTATCAATCCTACGTCCGATAGAGGGCTAATATCCAATGTATACAAAGAACCCAAGAAGCTAGGATGATATTCTTAAGATCCATCCATTTGCTTGCAAAATTCATGATGTCTTTGTTTTTAATAGCAGAAGAGTATTCCATTATGTAGATGTACCACATTTTCTTTATCTCTTCTTCAGTTCAGAGACATCTGGGCGTTCAGGATCAGATGTGGGGAGGGACAGGAGGGTTGGCCAGATAGCCATGAGAATGAATGGAAATCTGCAATTGATGGGGGGTAGAGAGGTTGGTGACATCTCCAGGAGGAGACAGAGACCTGGGATAAGAGAGGCACTCAAGAATCAATCAATGGGGGTGTCTTTAGCTGTGACTCACAGCATTGAAGATAAGGAACACGAAGAGGCCACCTCCTGTAGCTAGACATGAACCCTAAAGGAGAAATAGGGACACCAACCCTCCCCAAAAAACTTTCAACCCAAAATTTATTCTTTCTACAAAAAATTCAGGGACTGGGGATGGAGCAGAGACTGAGGGAACAGCCAACCAATAACCAGCCCAATTTGAGTCCCATCCCATGGGCAAGCACCAATCCCTGACACTATTAATGATGCTGTTATTCTTGCAGACAGGAGGCATGGCTGTCCTCAGAGAGGCTCCACCCAGCAGCTGACTCAGATACAGACACCCACAGCCAAACAGTGGATGGAGCTTGGGAACTCTTAAGGAAGAACAGGAGGAAGGATTGTAGACCTCAAAGGGGATAGGAACTCCACAGGAAGACCAACAGAGTCAACTAACCTGGACCCTTGGGGCTATCAGAGTCTGAACCACCAACCAAAGAATATACTTTCTGGGCTAGACCTAGGCCTCCCCACACATATGTAGCAGCTCTGCAGCTTGGTCTTCATGTGGGTCCCGAGTAACTGGAGTGCGAGCTATATCAAAAGCTGTTGTCTGAATGTGGGTTATGATCTATTAGCTAGACTGCCTTGTCTGGCCCCAGTGGGAGAAGATGTGCCTAGCCTCACAGAGACTTGATGTACCAGGATGAGGGAATACTCAGGGGGGCCCACCCACTCAGAGGAGAAGGAGAGTGGGAAGGGGGAAGAATTGTAGAAGGGGATGACTGGGAGGGGGCAGTGAGAAAGATGTAAATAATTTTTTTTAAAAAAACAATTGTGCACCACATCATTCATGCAGTACTGGAAATTGAGCCCAGAGCTTTGTGCATGCTAGTCTGGTAGTATGGAAATATAGCACCAACTAGAGTACATTCACAGCCCTCCTCACAGTCTTAATGAAGATTCAGGTTCTTGGGGCAGCCTCTCAGACCGCACACCAGATATAATCAAGTGCATAACCAAGGTCACTTGCCTGAGTTCTGGGATCACAAAAGAACACAAAGCCTCCTACCTCTTGACTGAATGATAGGCACACCTAGCAGTTCTATGCAGATCTGTAGTGTGTTCATTCAGATTCCTGACAGAGAAGCCCAGCAGTCAGGAAAGACTAAATGCACAGAGTAGAGAGGCCAGCTGCAAGGTCAAGCATGGGCCCACACAGGGCAGATGTGACAAAGGCTGAAAGAGTTGCTAGGCCTAGTAACTGGTCAGCACTAAAGCAGAATCTACTTGGCAAGTGTAGGAACCACACTGGGAGGGGATACTGTTGCACAGTTTATTCCTGGTACATTTTGAACACCTCATATTCTATTGCAATGGACAAATAATCATGGTTACTTTAATTCTGCTTATTTGTGAGTCTGTATCTGATAAACAATGAGTGTTCTCTTGGCTTATGGTGCTTACAATGGAGTTGAATATGCATTGCTGAAACGGTAAACTGCTTTGGCCATTAGCAACTTCTACCAGCCTATTTAATGAAAATGTTCAGTATTATCTAAAGAGCAGAAACATGTGCCCTCATGTACAACCAGTGAGAGGTAAATTGAGACCTTTCCAGGGAAGTAATTTCATGACCAGCATTAGAACTAAAACACTCATATCATTCAGTCGACTATCTCCACTTTATGAGCACAACATATACATAGAAGGTCAAACACATGGGTATTTGATGTTACACTGTGTATAACAGTGTGACAAGAATCAGAGATATGAATATATTTGCTCCACATCACCTACCTGTCCTCTTGTTCTTAGCATACCTGTAATTGTTGGGGTACATTTATAAAGTGGAATATTGTAAGGTCATTACTATTACCCTTGGACTCTATAAGAAAAGAAAGCATGTGGTCATATACAGATTTGTATATGAAAGCTCATAGCAGACTTATTCATAATAGCCCTAAAGTGTAAAATGCAAATATTAATTAGCATGTGACTGAATAAAAATGTGGTATAGTCATAATATGGAATACTATTTTGAAATAAGAGAGATGGAATACTGTTGATACAGGCAAAATGAGCCCAAAAATGAATATAGGGGTGAAAAAATATGCAGAGAAGAGATGATATATAATTTCACTTATGTAAAACTTCAGTATAAACCGGGCTTGGTGGCTCACAGCTTTAATCTCAGCACTTGAGAGGCAGAAGCAGGAGTATCTCTGAGTGTGAGGCTAGCCTGGTCTACATAGGGAGTTCCAGGACATCCAGAGCTAGATATCAAAAATGAAAATCTATTCTGGCAAAGTAAATCCATCATTTCCTAGAATGAGGGAGGTGTCTATGAGAACGGAAGGGGAGAAAGGTAGAATTACAAATGGAAACAAACCTTCAGAAGCAATGGGCAAGTTCGTTATCCTGATTGCAATATTCACTCCATGAATATTCACAATGCTGACATTCACCAGTGTGCGGTTTCCTGTATGCCAATTTTTAAAAATGAAAAATGGCCTTGAATGAAAATAATGACATGAAAATTATTCATTTTAAGTTAATAGTTGAAACCAAAAGTTGACTTTAAGTCAATGTGATATCCATACAAATTCAGATTAATGATCAAAATAAAAAGATCCAAAAATTTTACTAATATTTATCTTAATTTGGGGGGTGACTATGATTTGGTTTTCTTTATTTCTTTTTCCTTCCTTTATTTTCTTGTTTTTATAGCTATACCTTCCAATTTTGATAATGAATAATTATTACTTCTGTAAAATAGAAAAACAAATTGATAAGACAGAAAGTATCTTGTGCTACATGTAGGAAAATAGGAGAGGCTAGTGACTTTTAAATTAGATTTTTGGAGCCCTGGGTGTTTCATGAAGATGCTTCAGGTTGGCCCACAAGGGAATCAGGATAGATGTGACCAGAGCTTCCTTCTGCCTCAAAACTGAGCAGATGTTTTCATGTAAGGAACACATTTGAAGATCTGAAATACTGAAGCCTGAGGTAGTAAGGAAGTACTTTATGGTGAAGAAAGACCTCAGAGCAATGGTTCTCACCCTGTGGGTCATGACCCCCTTGAGGTGGAACAACTCGTTCACAGGGGTCACCTAAGACCATCAAAAAACATAGATATTTACATTGCAATTCATAATAGTAGCAAAATCACAGGTATGAAGTAGCAACAAAAATAATGTTATAGTTGGGAGTTAACCACAACATGAGGAACAATTCGATGAAGTTTTACAGTAGGGGAACAAGGAAGGTGTTTGTAAAATACATTGATGAAACATCAGGTAGGCAATTATGGCAAAGCAGAGAATTCTCTGATGATATCCTTAGAAGCGAAGGGATCCATTTGTATATTCCATAAAAGGATTTTACTCAGTAGTCACAAGGGCAAACACAGCAGTAGGCAATAAAGTGTTATTAAAGGTACTAAAGATATTGCAGGGTAATTTGGCTCCAGACCTACAACATTCCAGCTCTCCACAATCACTGAAGACTTAGCCTTGTAGAATCTTCCTCCTGGGGTCTTCAGTTCACACTCTATCTTGAAGTAAGAGCTATCCACTGCAAAGGACCCAGCTCAAGATCACTTCTATTAGGAATCCAAGGAACTCCACAGCAGTGCCAAGGATGGTGGAAGAGACACTAAAAACGGTGGGCTTTATCCTCCTAATCTCTTCCAGAAGCTGTGTCCCATTAAATCACTAGTACTTTATCAAGGTAATAGGAATTCCTTTTGCTCACATAACTTAGACCTTATCAACCCAGCATAAGGCCCTTCTCCCAGTGTTATCACAAGAGGTACTGAAAATCCAAAGATTCCTCCCTTCCCTGTGAAACTCTTTGAACCTTCTTTTGTCAACAAAAAAAGACACACAACTTTCTAGTGGCTTTCTTTTTTGCGAGGATCCCTAACAGCCATGAGTCTTCTGCAGTAAACTCATATATGCTTCCTGGAATTATCCAAGTGGGGACTAAGAAGGGTGTGTAGTGTTTGCTGCTGCCAAAGCATGTGTGAGGCAGTGAGCTAGTTTGACATAGACTAGCTCCAAGTCCTGACCAACATGGGCTTTACGGACCAAGAGAAATGCACTGGGGCTTATTAGCACCTTGATCCTCATAATCCTAGCTTAATACTAAACATTATGCCTTTGTTGGCATCAAAATCTATGTATCTTGTTAGGTCCATGTTTTGAAGACAAGTGAAAGTGCCTGCCAGTTCAAAGCTTGCCAAAGAAAGGAAAATGAGCCCACTCATTTCTGGCCACTTGCCTGATAGAAGGTTTTCTTTGATGACAGTCAGGAAGCAGTACATCAAATACAGTGGAGTCCTGTGCATGGACAGATTGTCTCAGCACAGTGTTGCTCTTCAAGTTAAATGTTCACCAGACAATTTGGGTGCCAAATGACTTAAGAACAGCATTTTCATCGGCTTCAACCTTGGCTCTACTTGAGTAGAGAATGATTACTCTAAAATAGTCCTCCACTGACAAAGATATGTTCAAGAAGATTTGAAAAGCATAGCCATGAACTAAGCAATAGACTTGTGATTTGCTTGCAGAAAATGTACTTAACACTGTTTCGGTCTTAGGACCTCCATTTTAAATTGTGATTTTTTTTCAGAGCAGGATTATCTTTCTCTGCAAGATGAAAAATACAAGACTACACAAGGTCACTCCTGGTAGGAATCCAGAGGGCTCCACCACAGCAGCAAGGGTGACGGCAGAGACACTGAAAGGACACTGACAAGGGATTGAGAGGACAAAGTCTACTCTTTTTTGATGTCGCTACCACCACCCTTGGCACTGCAGTGGAGTCCTCTGGATTCCTACCAGGAGTGACCTTGTATGTTATTTTACCTTTCATCTCACAGAGAAAGACAATTTTGCTCACAATCGCAATTTAAAATGAAGTAACTAAGACCAAAACAGTGTCAACCGCATGAGTATGTCTCAGTTTAGAGGAGTGTGTTAAAATAAGGATAGCTTATCCAAAAAGAATATGTCACTTAGCCCCACCCGAAGAATTTCACTTTCCTAAACGCAGCTTTTATGCTTGGAACTGGGAAGTCAACTGGAAAGGGTCATAGTTATAGAGCACACTAGAGTAAAGGGATGAGGCTGCTTACCATGCGCCCTATCTGGCCACTTGGGTAACTGCAGATCTGTCTTAGGGCCAGATGGCTCTGGGTGCTCCAGGCTAAGACACAAGAGCAGTTTCCAGCTGGCTTGCTCTTAAGTGGTTTTGGACTCACTCAGGAAAGTTTCAAATACTGATGATAGAGTCCCATCCTAAAACTTCTAATGTCATGGGTCTGGGTCTGGCTTAGACATGAAGATTTTGAAAGCCCTGCAGATAATACTGATAGCCAGCCATGTTGGGAAGCATTGTTTTAAAGAAGAACCTGTTGGTCTGTTTTTACAATACAATCTTCTTGGGACACAACAGCCATTTGTTCACATATTGTCCATGGTGCCTTGAATACATCAATGGCAGAAATCAGGAGTTTCAACAGAGATGGAAAAAGCTGTAGAGGCAAAAATGCTTATTGTCCAGACTCACAGAAAATGTTCAATGAGCCTGCTTTGAAGAGAAGCTTCAGGAAGATTTTTATTGTCATGAAAAAAATCTCCACAGAATGTAAATATTAAGGTAATGAGGCTTCAGGGTCTTTCCTGTTTTCCTGTTGACTTACAAAATACTTGTTTGTTCTCAAGTCGTGGCTAAGAACACCCAAGGAAAGAAAGGCTAGGCTAGTTTGTGTTAGCAAAAGCAAAGAGGCTATGCCTTGGAAGATACATTTCCCAAAGAAAAGAGCAGAGGTGGAAGGAGTGAGCTTCAGGGAAGAGTTTCTAGAAGCTTTTGGAAGATGGGGGCTTGGTAGCTGTCACTCTGGATTGTGTGGCACTGCAGAGGTGGATGAATCTGGTGATTTTTAAAAGTGTGGCTGTCTGGTATGAATCATATTCCCCTTAGTCTGAGAGGCTTCTGTAAAGCTGCAAACATTTCTCATACTTTTTTAGGACATCAGGTTAGTCTTTTTACAATGTGCTTTTTCTGATGAGCACAGTAGAAGGTGGATTTAAGCCACAAGATGAATACACTTAAAAGCTAGCCACCTTTGACAGCTTTGGAGCAGTGGGCATGGAGCATCTAGAAAGTTAGCAGCAGAAAACTAAGAAGTGAAGTAAGAATCAAAAAGCTTACAGAAGAGCAATGTGGTATTTCTGGGTTAGTTTTCCCAGCTCTCAGTGGTTCTGATGAGACCTGTATAAATTAGTATCCGCAGTCCTCCTGGTCACTGGAGCCCATAATGTCCACTCCTACCTCAATTTGAGGAGTAGCAAGCATACTGACACTCAAATACACCAGTATTAATGAAGTAACAGAACTGCATAGTCCCCTTGCAGATCCAGATTGCCATCACCCAGAATCTGGGCCTTTAAAAAAATACAGGGGAAAAAACTAGAATGAATACAAATGCATAGCTCTGAAGAAGCCATTCCAGAATAACCAGCAAACACCCCACTTATTCTATGGACTGTTGGTCATTCCGGTGAGAGATGAATGGTTTAGGAGCTTACATCCACTAAAAGCATCCACAGCAAGGTGATCCATGAAAGCAACATAGGTCAAGGTAAAGCAGGACCAAACCTGGGATGAGAGGCAAAAGGGGCATCTGAGCTGTTACATAGTGTTCCAGCATTGTGGACCAACATGAGCTAGTGTTTATCTCCAATTCAGAAAACAGTAGTCATCATTATAACCTATTCATCATCTGTACATAGATTAGACCCTGAGAGCATCTGACGCAAGGAGTATTGGGATAAAACATCACAGGATGCATGTACATTCACAAAATACATTTCAAAAACCTAAGCTCTCATTTTTTACCTGTTCCCCCATTTGTGTTTGTGATGCTTTATTTTTCCATGTGTGCTTACTGTATTATCTCACAAATTGTGCTTTAGTCCATTTTTACTGCAGCAATAGGATACTACGGACTACATGATTTTTAATTGACAGAAATATATTTGCCCCATGGTTCTAAAAACATGGAAATCTGAAAGCATGGTACTAGTTCCTGGAACCAGAATCACACAGTAGAAGATAAAAGGACAAGTGAAGGGAGTAAGAGAGAAAGGAAGAGATGGGAAATGAGAAAGGGAGGGGAGAAGAAGAGGGAAGGGAGACGGGAGGGGAAATTTTGTGCCTTTTATCAGGAATGCATTGTAGAATTGCTAACCTACTCCTGCAATGATGGTGTTAAGCCATACCATTATTATCTAAACACCTTTTAAAAGTCTCAACTCAACACTGTTGTATTAGAGATGAGATTCTAGCAGATGGACTTTGGGGGACAAGTTTAAACAATAGCACTTTGATAACCCAAGCATAATTTGTACCAGAAAAGGTCCATTTATAATTAATCTACCTACACAGCCAAATGTCTATAAGAACCAAGGATTAGATAATGAAAATATGATGCCAATATACAATGGTATTTTATTCAGCTATAAAGAAAACTTAAATTTATACTAAATGGATGGGGCTGGAAGAAAGACATTAAACTGACTAAGGTAACACAGACCCAGAAAGTCAAATGTAGCATGTTCTCATTCATATGCGTCTCCTCACAACAAACTTTTCGGATTCTGTGTTTAATTTGAAGTAGCTGTAGAACCAGAAAACTAGAAAGGGACTATTGGTGTAGAGAGGGGAGAAGAAGTCAAGGTGTGGTATAATAGAACGCAGGTGATATGAGGGGAAAATGGAGGGATAGAGGGTTAGAAGAGGAAAGGAGAGGAGGGAGATGAGAAGGGATGAAGGGATAACTAACACTGAGGATGTTAGGAAAGCCAAATGGAAGCCTATTCTTTCATAAGCTTCATACACACACATACACACACACACACACACACACACACACACACACATCCACACACATATGCCTACACAAGGGTCTTTACTTCTCTCAGAAGCTACCACTCCACAAACTGTGTCCCAGAGACCCCCCCTAAACAATCTAAGCTACTGCCAGTGTTCTTGCTTGCCCACCAGAACTTGATCGTAAAACCCTGTTGCTGAAGAAACCACATTCTTCAGCCAAAGGATATACAGCAATCAAGTTGGAAATGATCATGAAGCTCCCTCCTCCCTGCTGGGTAGCTCTCATAGCACCAAAAGGTGCTGTGTGTGTGGTGGGGGTGTCATCAACAGTCTTAACCAGCTGTGAACCCTGCAGATTCTATAATGACCAGTATTGCAAGATACAAGCATTGGGTACAATAGCAGCAGGAGTGTTATAGGATTAACCAATCATTTACTGATTGAAATTAAGGCCTACTTCAATGCCTGGTACTGTAAATCTGGACAAGAACGCATGGTTGGGAGCATACAGTCCCAAGGATGAACTTAATAATGAACATAGTATTAAATTGACCTTTAAATTTATATCTCTCCTCCTATAGTTTAATGTAGCACTCAGAGATCATAGGAGGAGCTTCTTTGTATAATGGAGAGTGGTTAGTACAGAAATTCACAACTGGTTGAAGTACAGAGCGTGTCAGTGTAATACTCAGCCATAAAATGGGACATCTATGGAAACCCAAACCCACTGTGGTGGTTTGAACAAGTTTTGTTCCCATAGACTCATGTATTTGAATGCTTGCCCATAGGGAGTGGCACTGTGAGTGGCCTTGTTGGAGTAGGTGTGGCCTTCTTGGAGGATATGTTTCACTGTGTGGGTAGGCTTTGAGGTTGCCTATGCTCAAGCTCTGCCCAGTGTGGAATCAGAGCCTCCTCCTGGCTGCCCGCAGAAGACATTCCCCTTCTCCTGCCTTTGGATCAAGACATAGAACTCTCAGCTCCTCCAGCACCACATTGGCCTGTACGCAGCCACGCTTCTTGCCATGATGATAATGGACTGAACCTCTAAAACTGTAAGCCAGCTCCAGGTAAATGTTACCCTTTATAAAAGTTGCCTTGATCATGGTGTCCGTCCTCAGCAATGAAACCATAACAAAGACACCCACCCAAAACTTTGTCCAAGGCTCAGGAGCCATTGTGGAAGAGAGAAGTTGGAAGACTATAAGAGCCAGAGGCCAGTGCAGAACAGAGCAATGCAACGACTTCTGGATGTGACAAAAGCACTGTACTCATTAACTCACGGCAGATCCAGTTCCTGCACATGATCCGCTCCATATCAAGTCAATCAATGTTGTACCATAGAGAAAAAAAGGAGTTTGTGAGCTCCTGCCCTAAAGTGAGGAGCTATGGCCAGGTGATGGCTTTTGGATGAAGGAAAATCTCTCTTCTCTAAGGGTATAGTCCCTGGTAGTTTGACCATGTTCCACTGGATGGCCATATACCCAGGAATATATGGGCAGCACAAATTAGATGGAATTGGCTTTTTTTAAATAAGAGATAAAACAAAATTTGAGAGGATAGGGAGGTAGAGGTGGCTCTTGGAGGAGCTGGGAGAAGGACAAGGGTACGTATGATCAAAATATATGGCATAAAATTCTTAAAGAATTAATAAAATATTTTAAATAAAAATAAATGAATGTAATAAAAGAAAAATCAATCTGTCTAGAGCTGGAGGTATGGCTCAGTGCTGGGGTTCTTTCCTCTACCATGTGCAAACCCATGTTCTATCCCTAGCACTGCAAAAAAAGAAAAAGAAAAACAACTTTAATTAATCTGCCTAATATAGAAACCAAATGCCATAGTAAGTGCTAAAAACAGTAGAATTTTCTGAAAAGAAACTTAATTCATTTCTTTAAAGTAGTAAAATAAGTTTATATTTTCTTTTAGAAAGAAGGCCATCTTTGAGAGACTAGAAAGGGAACAGTCCTTGTCAGGGAGTTTCCACAATGCACGTCTAGTCCAGAATGCTTTCCATAAAGAAAACAGTGGCCCCTTTCTGGGGAAACCCTGAGCAGCAGAACAATGTAACTGAGGGAGGCCAATCAAAATTATTCACAACCACAGAGCTGTCAACCTCTAAGGTTACATCCTCTGCCCAGGATGTAACATTGGCCAATCAGGACTGCCTTCATTTACATTACAGAAATTTCATAATGCGTCAGCCTAACCAAAAAGGAGACATAGCTCCAAAGAAAAACATTCAGTCTGTTATTCCCCTTGTCTGCTCCTCCCTTCAGTGTACAAAATGAATTTGCCTTTTCTCCTCTGATCTGACATGGGTGAATTCATTCACTGCTCTCTAGTCCCTACCATATTTATTGAACGTTAGATTCAGTACAAATACTACCGTATATTAAGCAACAGTGACACTTGTTGACTTTGCTTTTGACACAACTCTCCTGGTAAAACGGTTTTGACAGCTAGGTATCTGTACTCATGGATACTTAC
The DNA here is from genome assembly GCA_019843965.1 of Rhynchomys soricoides. Classification (NCBI taxonomy): domain Eukaryota; kingdom Metazoa; phylum Chordata; class Mammalia; order Rodentia; family Muridae; genus Rhynchomys; species Rhynchomys soricoides. The sequence goes on along the minus strand of JADRCH010007686.1, from coordinate 3,288,964 downwards.
GTGGAGGCTAGCGAAGCGAAAGCTTCAAAGCCGGGCTACACAGCATAGACCTTTTTTCAACATGAAATAAAAATAAAAATTCAAAAGGACCAAGAATGTAGTTCAATGGGAAAGTGCTTGTTGGGCATATGTGTACTGTCCTGGGTTCAATTCCCAGCACCAGAAAATGTCGTGTGGTCCTTCAGCCATAGCTGACTTTAATCCCAACCACAAATAACTCTACCAGATTCTTATTCCAGCTGTGCCAGCAGCTTTAGCCATTCAACAGCATCATTAGCCACTTTTATAAATAAAAGTCCTTCACCTTAGCAAGCTTGGCAATTTCAGGCTCAAAACGATTTGCATCACAACACCACATTTTACAACGTGTTCTTTGAACAAGACAGTTACTTACCAAGTCCCTTTCCTAGACTATGAACTCTTTAACAGAGAATATTTAGCTAACTTAGATTTTACTATCAATGACTGCCATAACATAGGTACCAATTAGTATTAGCTGAATATGATTGGTGGTTTTTCATTTAAGATCTTTATCTTCAAATGCTGACTAACAAAGAGCCTAGCGCGATATTTGATGGAGGACAGACTTTATTAGGTAATGAGTTTCTCACTTGCAAAGGGCTCTGCTGACTTTTGCATCCATATCCAATTTATGAATATTTGTATGATAAATAATTGAACTGCAAGGACTCACTAATGCTAATTATCAACATCTTTACTGGGGGATCTATGAGTTATCCATCTCCTACCTCCAATGACTGCCATAAAGTAGGTAGCAATTGGTAGTGGTTGAATTGAATGTTGTTTTATTTAAGATCTTCATCTTCAATATTTCTAGAATCATATTATAAGTAATATGATTATTAGATCATTAGCAAGATCAGAAAGAATATATAGATGCATCTTTAGGCACTTGTAGAATGTTTTTGTGGGTGTTATTTGGGCTAAGGAATTGATATTCAAGTAAAATAGAATATATTTATAACCTTTACATGGACATATTCTCTCCCTCTCTTGGTCTCTCCCTCTTTCCTCCTCTCCCTCCCTCCCTCGCTCTCTTCCTCTCTCCTTCCCTCCCTGTCTCTCTGTCTTTCTGGGGATTACCTAGCTTTTTGGCTTGTGCGCTGACACTCACCTCTTCCAAAGGCAGCCTTCAATGCAGAACCCTGGAACAGCAAAGTCTGTGGTCTCATTTAGAAAGCTCCCCTCTAAAAATGTTTAAGAAGATGCAAGATAATGATCCTTCCTCATTCCCCTAGAATTTGAACATACAAATGTAAAAAGCACATTAACTCTATTTGAAAAAAAAAAACAAGCAAAGCAAACTGTCACAATAAGTGAGATCAACTCAAATGCAGTTTAGGCTAACGAAGGAGCTGTGCCCCTTCACTGTTTGTTCTGGGAACTTTTCAATCACTTAACATTGGCAGGGCTTCAGAACAAAGACAGTAATTACCAAATGAAAATTGCCTTCAGTGCATTGTCTGTGTTCACAGTTTGGCATGAACGGATTTATGATCCTTTCATTCCAAGAGGAACTACCAGTCCACCTTTCACTTCAAATAGCCTATTCATCTCGGCATAAAAACGACTAAAATGCTCTAGCAGAATGTGCTGCCTCTGCAGTCAGGGTTGCAGACAGCAGGAGTCAACTTCTTCCAGCAGCCCCAAATATAACTGGCTTTGAGGAACTGCAAAACAAAGACTCGAAAAAACGCTTACATAACTTTTGAAAAACAGCAATTATTTAGTTCCAGTTCCTTTGACTACTCTGTATCTTTATCCAAAATTAAATTAATTCTGTTGTGTACCAAATGGCCAAAATGCAGATTACCATAGGCGATTTGGGCTTAAATAATGATCCATGGCTGCTACTCAAGATACATAGATTGATACTTTCTATTCCTTGGAAGGCAATGTTAAAGAGTTTTGTTTTTGTTTGGTTTTGAAGTTAACAAAGCAATAAAGAACCACTTTAAGAGAAACAAGCTAATTGGAGGTTGGAGGCAGTTCTCTTGTTTCCCAGCAACCAGAGTGGCAACATGAAAAGATGCTTTTAAAACCTGAGGACCCTTTTCTTCATGCCATAAACCTGTTGCTAAGCCTATGCATGACAACACGTAACTCTGTTGACCTTTTTAAATCTCTGGATGTCTTTTCTTAGTTTTTATTTTAATTTTACATGTATTCATGGTTTGCCTGCATGTATGTCTGTGTGCCATGTGTGTGCCTGATGCTTATGGAGGTCAGAAGAGAGTGTCAGATCCCTCTGGAACTAGTGAGCAGCCCTGTTGGTGTTGGGAATCGAAACTAGGTCCTCTGGAAGAGAAACAAGTGCTCTTAACCACCGAACAATCTCTCCAAGCCCACGATGCCTTTTAAATATTTTATCTATTAAATATTTTTGGCAGTGGTAGGAATCAAGTCTTGTGATCTTTTTGCTTCTTCCTTAGTAGCTGAGATTAGAGACCTATGCAACTGGACCAAACTCGGATGCTATTTTTATTTTCATTTGTTTGTTGAGATGTGGGTCACATATATTTCAGGCTGGCCTCAAATCTGCTATGTAGTCAAAGATCATCTTAAAATTCTTATCCTCCTGCCTCACTGCTTTCAAAGAGCTTGGATTACAGGCTTGTACTACCACACATAGTTTTATGTAGTGTTTGTGATCAGATCCAGGGCTTTGAGGCTTCAAGCCTGGTAGGCGAGCCTTCCACCCATTGAGCCATATCCTGTCTCCTTTAGTTTATTTTGTTTTATTGGTTAGTTTGGGGGAGGTGAAATAAAGTTTCACGCTGATGTTTAGGCTTGCCTGGAACTCCCTATACTACAACCCTGGCTAGCCTCAACTTACACCAATCCTTCTGCCTCAGCCTCCAAAGTGCTAAGAATAGATGTAATCGTCCCATGCCCAGCTAGGATGCTATTTCTATTATTATTTTTACTTATTCACTTTACATCCCACTCACTGTCCCCCTCCCAGTCACCCCCTCACACACTCCCTCCCCCACTCCCCCTTCCCTTCTCTTATGAGCAGGTTGGGGCCCCTCGGTATGCCCCCCAGCCTGGCACATCAAGTCTCTGTGAGGCTAGGTGCATCCTCTCCTAATGGGGCCAGACAAGACAGGCTATCTAGAAGAACATATCCCAGTATAGGCAACAGCTTTTGGGATAACCCTGCTCCAATTGTTCAGGGCCCGCATGGAGACCAAGCTGCACACCTGCTACATATGTTTGGGGAGGCAAGGACCAATCTGTGTATGCTCTTTGGTTGGTGGTTCAGACTCTGAGAGGCCCAAGGGCCCAAGTCTGTTGTGTCTGTCTGGCTGTGGAGATCCTATCCCTTTCAGTGCCCACAAGCCTTCCTCCTGTTCTTCCATGAGAGTCCCTAAGCTCCATCCACTGTTTGGCTGTGGGTGTCTGTATCTGTCTGAGTCAGCTGCTGGGTGGAGCCTCTCCTAGGACAGTCATGCTAGACTTGGATGGTATTTTCTAAATACAGTTTTGTGAACTGTTCTTGACCTTCCCTGTCACCACACTCTTCCATGGAGAAATAATCTGATGAGCTGCTCAGCTATAGCTGCATGGGCTTCTTAGCAATAACACTCTCCCTCTAAGAATCCCTGCAGAACGTGAATCTGTTAGCCCAGGAACACATATGACCATGGTGTCTCTCTCTCTCTCTCTCTCTCTCTCTCTCTCTCTCTCTCTCTCCTCCTCCTCCTCCTCCTCCTCCTCCTCTCTCTCTCCACTCAATAACTTCCATACTCTGAGTGTCTCTCAAGCACTAGATGAGAGTGTCTCCACAGCTAATATTCCCTAACTAATTCTAGGCTCAGTAGCCACTAAGTGAACTGGTAACCATTAGTCTCCATCTGCCCAGTTGCTAAAGAGCCTGAGAACTTTAAAAACTCAGGACACCTTTTCCATAACAGACCTTTCCCTCCCTATTCTTCATCTTCCATGTACATGAATCGTCTACAGTCCCCAGGTATCAGGCCAATGTCTCCAGTCAAGCAAGAATGTCCTTGGTTGGAGGTCCCCTGGTAGATGTTGTTGATACCGAATTATACCTCTTGCCTCAGAGGTAAATAAGAGATTGTTTGTTTAGAACCAAATATAAGTGCCTCTGACTCTGGAACACAGGTTTATGCCACCCCACGTACCATGTTCCAATGTGGGAACGGTTTCATTAAGTTTTTACAGTAACAGAACAAAATAAAGTCATAAGTTGAGGCACTTCAAAATAAACTGTAGGGCTAGAGAAAGGGCTTCATGATTAAGAGTATGTAGAGCTCTTGCAGGACCAGAGTTCAGCTTCCAGAACACATGTCTGGCATCTCACAACCACTTGTAACTCCAGCTCCAGTGAATCTGATGCCTCTTACCTTCGTGAGAACCTGCATGCACAGACCACACCACACACACACACACACACACACACACACACACACACACACACACACCGTGTAGATGGATTCCAGTAAATCAGGGGAATCCCTGCTATAGTCTTTAGATGCTATCTGATGACATTCTTAGCCTTTGAGGTAATGGCAACTCGTACATTCCCAAAAGATTTCACATGGGAGTTACAGGATGTTAAGTCAGACACAGAGATCGGAAATTTAAATAGAATGGCTATTTAAAGGAGATTTAAGATAGCCCAAGCTAGTTTGGCTCCAGATCTGCAACATTCTAACCACAATCGATAACGTTCCAATCAGCCAATCCACTTTGTAGCATCTTTACCTTGGGTGGGTTTCTTTCTGGGAACTTCAATTCACAGTGTAGATTAAGGGTCAGTGCTGAGGAATTGCCCTGTGAATACGAAGCTACAATATTTTGCCCTAATTCCTATCTTTTCAAACCAATGCTAAGTAAGCTTCTAAAACATCTGCACCACTACTCACACATCTCTCAGGCCTTATCTGAACTAGGCCTGTCTGCTTTGAATCTTAGTTGCTCATCGTTTGCTCCCTCCAGCTTCTCTCTCTGACACACCCAGAGCATAGTTATTACCTATCACCAATAGCCAGTTCCATAGCAAAAGTCTGATTCCTTCCTCTGCATTCTGTTCATCTCATTTTCACTTCATTTTTATTTTCTGGAATGCCTCTATCCTAACTTTTAATGGCTTTGATTACTCTTCTCTGGACTTACTCCAAGTTTGACAATTCTCCCTTGAACTGAAGTTCCCAGTTTGAATACAGTGCTTCCATGGAGATATGACTAATGACTAATACGGCATTGGCTCTTAAATCTGGCTGAACATCAGAATCTTATTTTTTAAACTATGGATTACAAAATCCAACACAGCCATGTAATAAACATTACGTTTTCTTAGACTTTATGATCTTGTTAAGTAACAGGATTTCACTGGACCAAAGAACAGCTTTGGCCTAGATCCTCAGGAGGCCTATGACTACAAGCAGCCAGTCACAATCGGTCTCTCTCAGATATTAACTTTCCTGGGTTAGAGAAGCTGTCAGGAAAGAGAATCATCATACTACAAAACTATTGATTTTTCATCCAAATGGGTTCCTTCCAAACTTCCAGGCCCTTCTCAACTTTTATCCCATTGGGAGGCCTTTTAAGACCAATGTAACCCCACCAGCAGGTCTGACAGCTCACACATTCTGAGATTGTGCCCACTAAATTGCTTTGCTAGTATAGTCTAAGTTTTTAGGTTGTAGGGTCCTTCTTTGCTCATGCTACTGGAGCCAAATCAATTTCAGTTAGACTTAACATTTGGACCAAGTGCTCACTATATTCCTCTATGTTCATTTCCACTAAATAGTAGCTTCAATGGAGGTCCCTTCAGCATCATGGACACTTGGAACCTGCCTGCCTCTACCACAAATGTATTATACCATAGGTGCTTTTTTATTGAAAAGAATTATTTTTCCTGTATGACATTTGGAAGAGTCTGAAGGTTATGCCTTAAATATGTCTACATTTCCTTTAGGGGTGATGTCAACAGTCTTCAGTGAATACATCTTCAAAATGCAAAACACAAATGTGATTAAGCCTTCTAGCTAACTAACTAACTGACTAACTTAGAGATAAGGAAATTGAGGGCCAGGGCATTAAAGTAACCCAGCACAGACTTGGGACTCTACCAGGGTGGGTGGATGGCCAACAACACAAACTAAAAGCCCCACACCACCATTGAAATCTTGAAAGATAACTTTTGGGAAGGGTGGAATATCCCAACCAGGAAAAAGAGAGGAGTGGCGCTCTCAGTAAACTGAAGATTAACTGTGCTTTACTGTGTCCGGCATGATTTTAGTGACTAAGCACTTATACAGACTGGGATGTACTGACCCTGAGAAGATTCATAGTGTTTGAATAAATTAGTTGATTGAGTATGTTTTGGCACAAGCTACTGCAGGTCCAAATACTTGGCCTCATCCCAGTAGTCACAGATGTCACATTAAAAATTAACAGTACCTGACAGTGGTGGCACATACCTTTAGTCCCAACACTTGGGAGGCAGAGGCAGGTGAATCTCTGTGAGTTTGAAGCCAGCCTGCTCTACAGAGTAAGTTCTAGGTCAGTCAAGGCTACACAGAGAAACCATGTCTTAAAGACACAGAGAGTGTAGAACAGTAAAGGGTAACAAGGAAGATTTACATTCCTCTGGCTGCATTTGGCAACATATATTCCTTTAGCAACGCGTCATCAGAAGGTTTCTCCCACAAACTCAGTTCCATCTTGGATTTTTTTTTTCTATCCTTGTATACAAGTGTACTTTGAAGCATCTCATCATTATTGCTGTCACTGCTATTTCTATCGTTATTGGATACTGAGACTGTTATCTTCCAATCAGGCTTTCACATGGCTGAGTTAGCCTGGGGAGTTAAATTCAAAAGAAACTCCCTATAAGGAAGGGGCTACAAGCATGGCTGCAATTCCATTTCAGTGAACCCAGGCCCCTGGAATACAAAAAGATTACTTAATATGATTTACCCAAATTTCAGAGTGGAAGAAAAAACAAAAGGAGACATCAACCAAATGTGTAAGGATGGGGCTTTGCAGAGGTGGCTCCCAGAGCCATGTTAAGCATCCTTACCCCAAAGCAACACTTGATGAGTGACCCATGTTTGGGAAAGACTGAGAATTCACAGGTACTACTCAGAGCAAATGTGGCTTCTTTGGCATCTCGTGCCTATAGAACTCTTTGAGCCCAACTGCCAATGAGTCAGCAAAGTTTTCTGGAACAACCAAAGAGAAGATGTTGCCTTTGGGAGACTATTTATTTGGTTGCTACATAATACTCTAGGTTAATTCGGAGAAAGAATGAGTGAAGCTCTTTGGAAAAAGTGAGAGCAGCTTGAAGGCCTCCCCCACCCCTGAGCTAATGCAGGAAGAAACATCCCAGTTCTGTGTTATTCATTATGTTGAGGGGGTGTAAGAAAGTGACATCAACCAAATACTATTACAAAATCTTTGATCATATTGGCCCAGATATCAGCCTCATAAAGTCAAGATTACAAGAGAAAAAAAAAGAATTGGCTCAACATTTGAATCTTCCCTTCATATTTCTAAGTATCATACACATCCAGAGTGGCTTCATTATGTTACGATATGCATCAAGAGCCAACTCTAGCCAATGTACAAATTAACATGGCTGAGGGACATCTTTTCTCATTTTCTGACTCTTTCGACACCTGGCAAAATGACAAGGGTGGAGGGTAAATGCTTTCAATATGCTCAGGGAACTGAGTTGCTAATAATGATTGTAGTGTTTGCTTGAGAAACCTTGGTCTCAAAGAAAGAAAAAGATGGAAGAAGATAGGAAGGGAGCACCTGGTATGGGGAATCTACCTGACTTCATACAATATCCTTAGATGCTGCTCCTAAAACTATTTAATCTCTCTTCTTGGTCATCAGTTGCCCCAATTGTATTGGTCCTTTCCATATATAAAGTCTCGCATATTCAGCACCAGCTTAATCTTACTTCATCCATTCTCCTTCTCCCAAACTGTTTTGTTGTTTTATCCATAAATAGTTAATCCTCTATTTCTGAAAATAATAGACATTCAAGAAAATACAACCAAACTGGGAACATCGTTGATTGGTAACATGTTTCCCTCACATGAGTTCCATCCCCAGTACCAGATATGTGTATAAATGTACAGATATGTATATATCTTAAATACATATACATATAGCCATAATACATTTATCACAAGTAAAATATTGTCATTTTTATCAAAGTCTACTTCTTACTGACTCTATATGTCTCACTAGAAAACATAATACAAACTAACCAGATAGCAAAATGAAAGGATGGCTTGGTCCTTTTCTTTGGCCATTCATTTGCCATGTATCACATGCCAACAAAAGAGGGTGAGCCCATCCCTATTCTCTCTAGGAAGTAGAGTGTGGTGCCTGCACATGAAACAATAAGCAGAAATCACTACCCCGATTCAGAGCTGTGCTGGAAACACTGAACCTAGAAGCTGCACTCAGATAGGTAGGTTTGGGGTGTTGCCTTTCTTGTTTTGAAGAAAAGATACACTGATTCCCTTTGTTGTGGAGGCTTAAAACAAGAAGTCATTCCTTCAGCATTGACCCTACATATCCAAGGACAAAAAGTATTGTAGGTGAGACTGGCTTTTAGTTTAGTAAATAAAGAAATAAAGACTGTCTCTGGAAAACTATTCCAGAGGTGTGCATGCCTCCCTAGCCCAATGTCTAACCAATGACCAACAGGCCACATGCTGACCAGGATAGCTATGAATGAGGCCCCAAACAGAACTGTAAACGTATTTAAAACATTATGATTCTTAAACATTTATTTCTGTAACTCCAATGCACCATCCTGAAGAATGAACTCTGTAAATGACAACTGTTATATAAAAATATCAAAACATTGAGCACATCTGGAACTTAAGCCAAAGAAATGTCTTTAAGGCCCTTGCATTTGTTTTATGTGCACTGATATTTTTTTAGAGAGTTTGAAAATTTGCACCAGGAGACTTACAGGTTCACTCCCCAGTCCTGCTGGACCTCCAAGATTTCTCAGACAATGAGCCACCAACCAGGCAGTATAAACTAGCTGGTCCGAGGCCCCCAACACATATACAGCAAGGGACTGCCTGGTCTGGCCTCAGTGAGAGAAGATGCACCTAACCCTTGAGAGACTTTAGGTCTCAGGGAATGCAGAGGCCTGGTGGGGTGGAGTAGGGATAGGGACATCTTCTTAGAGATGGGGGAGGAGGAATGGGATGAGGAATTGTCAGAGAGTAGACCAGGAGGGGGATAACAATTGGACTGTAAAAACAGATTAAAGATAATAATAATAATAATAATAATAATAATAATAATAATAATAATAATAATTTAAAAAGAAGACTACTGAAGACAAAAGGGAAGACTTCAAATTCCAAGGGAGTCACCAAACTTAGAACCAAACTGGATTCTCTTGTAGAACAATCCTCTAGCTTTCTGCCATCCCATACTGTCCAGCTAGCCCTAGAATTTAGCCAAAGTAAAAGTTAAGTAGCTTTGATTTCTGCAACAACCTCTTATCACGTCAACTATTCTATAAGAAGGACAACCTGTGACTAGAGAGATGACTCCACAGTTATGAGCACTGCTTGTTCTTCCATATGACCTGGGTTTGATTCCCAGCACCCACATGGCAGCTCACAATCTTGAACTCCAGTTCCGGAAGATGTGAAGCTCTCGTCCATCTTCCACAGGTACTAGCCATTGAGTGCTGCACATACATACATTCAGCCAAAACACCCATACACATAAAATAAAATAAAATAAAATAAAATAAAATAAAATAAATGCAACTTGAGCACCTACAATCCCATGCATTTGAGCTTTTCTTTATGGAGAACAGGACCACCCCAGATTGTACACTGAGCACAGCATCAACATAAGCAATCCAGACTCCAAATACAGTTGGGCTCTTCAACCATGGCGTCATTAACTTTTGGAGCCAGGCAGTACCTTAGTGCATCTGCCCTATGCTCTGTAGGATGTCTTCACTCTCCCTGGCCTCTATCTATCAGATACAGCAGGAAGATTCTCTCTCCACAAGTTATTTAAAAAACACACACATCTCCAGACATCATCAGATGTCCTCCCTCTAGTGTGGGGGCATGACAAGAATTGCATCTTAGTTAATCCTGAATGAAAGGCAATGTTGTTAGATGTGTGAACCATACAAAGGCAAATAGATATAAAGTAGAATGATCCAGGTGTCAAGTCTTCAAAGAAACCCCTGCCATCATGCCATCATTACTAGAAATTCAAAATAATAACTACACATTAAATAATAAATAAAATCTATTTTTAAATCATCCATGAGGAATTGGAATATTGGTGTGTCAACTTTGTCGTTTCACCTATGAGCATGCATAATAGAAAAAAACGAGACTGTTTAGAGCTTATTCTCTGGTTTACTGATGAGAAACTTCCCTAGTGTGCGGCTACAGTTGCCATGCTCCAGCACTCAGCTGGCAATCTTTGTCCCCCACTCCCCCAAATCCTCACATTGTCTCAACTTGCATTTGTAACTATAGGAAGGTGAGTAAGGCAGTCAGACCAAAGGGATAGGATACAGATCCAGACTCTTGGAACTAGTCTCTTTGAACATCTGTGGTTTCAAGTACTCATAAATATAGAAAAGAAGAGGTTTTTAAATTTTCTTCCACTCACCAGAGGCCCCACCATGGTTTTGGTGGAGGTGGTGGATTTTTTGGTTGGTTTTTTTTTTTTTTAACTGCTGGAGATTGTAAAGAAACCTAACTGAGTTTAAGCGTGCTATAGAAATGCGGTTATGAGCCTGCATTGTTGTCTGAATACTGAAGGCAATGAAGTTGTGTGTGTGTGCATGTAAAATGGTTATTATGTGCATGCATACCCACTCATATGCATATGGAGTATCAATTAATCTCTGTAAGTACCTAAGGCAATGGCAGAGATGGGGGTAGTTTTAAACATTAACTACAAATTGACACTGAGATGCTGATCAGAGAAAAATGATCTGTAATCCTGAGAAAGAACCATCTGTCATGGCTGGAGGCTCAAGCAGAGAATAGATAAGTGGAGACGCCTCATGAACAGATGGGGTGGCTTGAACCCCCACCCAGAGCAGAGGGTACAACAGCTGGGCAAGATTCATCCAGATGGATGACTGTGACGTCATGTGTCAGATTATACCCAAGTGAGTGGCTGAAAGCTCCAAGAAAGTCCAGGCCAACATGGAGGCTCTTCACAGATGGTGTCTACCTCAGAATTCCACAAGGATGGAAATACAGCCCAACCATGCTTCCCTGTCCTCTGAAGAAAGAACAGGAAGAAGGATAGACCCTCTCCATCCTTTAACTCTTTGTTTCCAGACTAAATGGAGAGAGAGAGAGAGAGAGAGAGAGAGAGAGAGAGAGAGAGAGATTGTGCTTTTAAGTTTATTGGTTTGTGTCTTTCTTCTGTCTGCACTCTAAATTGCATGATGAAAATAATTCAGAAATGTTGTGTATAAATCCAACAAAATGATGTTATAGTTCAAGATGTGGAAACCCTAGTGCCTACTTAAATTAATCCATGAATTTTTGTAAACTTAATAGAGTTATATATTACATCTTTTCAGCATCTCTTGAAGCCACCTAAGCTTCTTTATTCCCATCGCGTGCTCTTCATTCTTGTGGTTTTTCAATGCCTTCATGGTCCATTATAACAGTATCTTCTAGATTTCTTTTGGTTTTATTTTATTTCTTTTATGATTCAATGATTTCTATTCATAGCTTCTTTTTCAAAACAGAATTTGGGTCCAGTTACATAGTTCAGTTGATAGGGCACTTGAGTAGCATGTCTCTGTGGCATGTCTAAGAGAACTTAACCCATCTGAAAATCATGAAGATTCTTTCCTGCATGTATTTTAGAGGCTCTATAATTTTCACACTTATATGTAGGTCTATTATTCTTCTTAAATTAACTTGCAAGTGATATGAGAAAAGAGTCAAAGTTCTCTTTTTTTATGTCCATCTAAGAACTGGGATTGCAACTCACTGGTAAGAGTGCCTGCTCAGCATGCACTACACCCTGGCTTCAGTTCCCACCACTGCATAAACTGGGGATAGTGAGATACACTATTGATCCCTGCAGAAGAATCAGAAGTTCAAAGCCTGCCTGTGCTGCATGAGATCCTATCTGAAAACAACACAAATCTGTTCATAGTATTTTCCTGTCTACAAGTATTACATGACTAACCACTTTCAAATGTTTTCAAATGGTGTGTGTGTGTGTGTGTGTGTGTGTGTGTGTGTGTGTTTGGGTTTTTGGTTGGTTGATTGGTTGGTTTTGTTGTAGTTGTTTGGGTTTTCATTGAGGTGCTTTGTTTGTCTTGTTTTCATCCTAACACAGGACAAATAAAATTTATCAGTGCAACACAATCTTACATACATAGCCAGAAACATTAATTACAACAAAAACCTTAATTTTTTTCAGGAAAAGCACATCAGCACAGTGAGTCATGGTGCTTCATTCCAAGCTATGGTGCAGGTTACAGAGGCAAAGCACAATGCACAATTGCTTTTTTTCCCCCTAAATACAGCATATGACCTCTCTCTCATGTGTGTTGTTATCAACATAAATGTGTTAGTTTTGATAAAGATTCCATGACCATAGAAGATATTTAAAGAAGCCGAGTGGAAGTATGCTGTACTATTTGTACATTTCCTCTGAGCTTTTCATAGTGGAGACAGGTAACATTGAGGCTACAGTTTGGTCATTTCTGAGACATTCTATTCTACCAGTATATGAACCATGATTGTGGTTTTTGCCTTGGATGAGTATTAGCATGAGTTGTTCACTGTTCTGGAAAATCATGACACCACTAGTTTTCAATATATCACAAGTGTTCCAACAGACATTGGGAGCTAGGAAATTCTTGGCAATGCTACAAATAGGCACAGTTAGTGACTTTATCTTCTGGTACATATAGCTTTGAACAAAGTCAAAATGCATTCTAATTGTAAATTATCTTTTTATTTCTCTTTCACATACTATAAGAATAACATTATCTTGGATTTAAAAGATTGTATAGATAGGATTTTTTAAAATATTTATGTTTAATGATGTGTAGGCATGTGTGTATGTGCACATGAGTGGGCAGACTTCCACTGCACAAGACTCCTCCATGCCATGCCAGTCAGAAGAACAGGTGCAGGCCAGGACTGTTTGAAGAGCAGGTACAGGCTAAGCAAGCCAGAAAGTTAGATAGGCAAACTCAAGCAGAGACTCCTGGCTGGACTAAAGACCAACCAGCTGTCAGAAACACAGATAGGTGGCCCACCAGTGGACCTCCTCCAGTCAATCAGTGACCCCAACCCCCATCACCATATCCCACCCCCAACTTGAGCAGATATCCCATGATGCACCAATGGCCAAGCTAGCCACCAGAAGTCCATCCCACAACAGTAGGGACAGAGAGTCCCTACTGGATCAAAAGTCATGCCAGCTGCCAGAAATCCAGGCCACAAAGACCAGAAGACCAAAGAGGAAACAAGCCATGGAACAGAGCACCCATACAGCAAAGATGAACTCTATAGCACCTAGACAGGTGGTCATCCCAAACTCAGATGCCTAAATGCCAATATAAGAACATAACAACAACCAGGGCAATATGGCACCACCAGAGCCCAGCTATCCTATGACAGCAAGACCTGAATATTCCAACACAGCTGAAGCACAAGAAAATGAGCTTAAAATCAACTTCATGAAGATGATAGAGGTCCTTAAAGAGTAAATTAATAAATCCCTTAAAGAAATCAAGGAGGAGGCAAACAAAAACTAAAAGAAATCGATAAATCCCTTACATAATGCCAAGAAAGCCAAGAAATAACAAATCAAAAATAGGTGCCAGAAACTGAAATGGAAATAGAAGCAATAAAGAAAGCACAAACTGAGGGATTTCTGGAGATAAGAAATCTAAGTAGGTGAACAGGATCTACAGATACAAGCATCACCAAAATTACTAGGACCTAAGTTTCTTGGAAGAAGATTGAGAATGAGAATTTCTTTTCTTTCTTTCTTTCTTTCTTTCTTTCTTTCTTTCTTTCTTTCTTTCTTTCTTTCTTTCTTCCACTTTCCTTTCAGGCTATGGTCTCTTTTCTCAAAGTCACTGAAAGGTCTAGCTCCACTTAAGGCACAGCTTTCCAACCTCAGGACTTTTTGAGCCAAATAAGTAGTTTTGGAGGCAGTGAACTATGGGAGGTTCAGAAATATCACCTGCATCTGATCTACTAAATGCCATCAGTAACACCACTCCCAACTTTGAGACAACTGAAGAATCTCCATGTGTCCCCTGGTAGAGTAAAATAGCCCCCGGTTGAGACCTTTTTCTTTAAGGCCAGTTTACTCTGACATTTATTTCAGAGTTGAAGTTCTAGCCATATTGCTCATAATACAACTTGCACATCAGAGAAAAATTATGAGACTCTCTGCAAGGGTACCAGCAGGAAGTGCAAAGCAGAATGTTGACAAATCAAGTTATGGGCAAATGCACAGATTCAAACTCAGCCCGTGAGCAATGGTGTGTCTGGCAATTTAATCTCACTGACCTTCAGATCATCATCAACAAACTGAGAATCACACCCCGCCCAGAGTTCTCATGAAGCTGCATTAGGATCCTGTGTGTAAGGAGTTCACAGAGGCATAATCCTTACTTATTTTTGCAGTGCCTTCTTACCCTAATCTTAGCTGGGTGCATGCAGCACGTGGGAACTGAGGAGCCATCCCTGGCTTTTACGTGGCAAATACTTTGAACTACTCCTATGGATGGCCTGCAACTCAGCCCAGCTGCCATCCTTATCATGGGCTTAACTGTGACTTCAGTCCACTGGGCGTGGGAACCCAGACATCTTCTTTCCTGTTGCTTCCCTTTCAAGTGATCAAGGCATACTAGATTTGTCATAGAGTTAGCAAACCCGATACTGACCAAGAATGACTACAGCTGTTGACCAAGGAGGTTCCCTAACAAAACAAGGTGGACCCATTTACCTCATGAACTTGGAGTATCTTGGGGCTTACTAGAGGAATTGTGTACTGTTGGGGGGGGGGAGAGACAGAGAGAGAGAGAGAGAAAGGGGGGAAACAGGAAAAAAGGAAAGAGGGAAGAAAGGAAAGAAGGAAGGAAGAAAAAAACCGATACCTACACTTATAAATGAGAAGCCTGAGATTGTGAACAAAAGGACCATTCAGAAAGTAGGAGAGCAGGAGTGTCAATCGTGTATTTGGCTTTGTCACCACTTGATCTTTCCTTGCTGTACCTTTTCTTGGCAGAATACTGACCGCCCTTGACAGCAGTATCAAGAGAAGATCAGCACGCCTGGAGCGTCTGTTCAGTTAATGTCCCCAGATGGTGTTTATCAAATCCACGACACAACATAAAACCACAAACACCCCTTTCCTTTCCATTCACTGGCTCCAAAGGATTTTGAAAATAGAGGTCAGCTCCATTTGCCCTGCAAGGCTCTCTTCTGCTTACTTCAAAGGAGATGGAATTCAAAAGGAAAAGGCATTGTGGAGGCCTATTGTTCAGCCATGGGCTGGCTGCATTCCCAAGGCCTCAAGGGAACTGGGGGTTGAGGACCATGTCCACTTGATTAGATCTTCAACCAGTCTGTCATGAAGCAATTCTCTTATTCAGGAGTGAGGCCAGAACCTCTCCCCACACTCAGTACATCATGTCTGGTCCCTTCTTGATGCCTTGCTGTCTTCCTGTCATCTGTGCCTTGTAAGTCACTGGATGTTTATGAAGATATTCTTCAAGGCTTTTAACATCCCCCACATTTGTGTGCCCTGCTAATGCATGCTATTTCTTTTTCTGAGGCTTTAAAATCATGCAACTAGTTTCTGTATCCCAGCATGGTTATGGGATTAAATGTAATCCTTTATTAAGTGAATTGGAGATTCTGGGTTGACTCAGTTCCTTAGGGGCTTTCTGCCCCAGAAAACATGCACTGGATAAATGGCCCCCATGAACAACATGCAAATTACTTCAAGAAAAAGTCCCTCAGACTTAGCAGGAAAGAAATAAAAAGGCAAAGGGAACATCCATTACCAATAAGGGAATCTGGGAATCAGTCTATTGCCTTTTTTCTTTTGTTGTGGATAAGAGGAGAAAACTCTTCAGACTCTGGAGTATGTGACTGGGTTTAAATCATGACAGTAGGAGTGCCTATGGCCTTGAAACAAGTTACCCCCAAAACAGTCCAAAACAATATCACTTAGGATCAGAAACAGTCAGTACCTCACTGTCCAGGGGATTAAGATTCAGGAGAACTGTTACTGGGTGGCTCTGAGCTCTGGGATTTTCATGAGGTTGCAGTCAAGATGTTAACTAAATCGTTATTCATCTGAAAGCTTAACTGGGGTTCGTGGAGAATTCTTTCCAAGATGGGGGCCTCACAATGATTGACAAGAGGTCTCAGTTTCTCACCAAGCAGATCTCTCCATAATGCTGCTTGAGTGTCAAGAGAAACAATCACTGATGCTGTATTCTGTGAGGTAGAAGTGAGCCACTGTTTTCCCCAAACTCCTGAGGAGAATGGGACTCTGTCCTTTAGAAGAGGGGAGTTGTAAATAATTTATGGGCTTATTTGAAGCCTTATACACATGCCTAAGTGATCTACCAGTCAGCTTTCTTACGACATTCCATATCAGCTCTGAAGCTGATATGGAATGGTATAAGATGATCCAGCTGATGAAACCCCAGTGATCATGAACACATAAGTACAGCCACAACTATAAAGCTCTAAAGAATTGGAAAGAAGAAGTCTGCCCTGCTTCTTTGTTCCCTTTTAACATGCTTTCAGTGGCGTGGGGACTTCCGTAAATTCTACATATTCAACTGCCTTTATGGGCCATTACTAATCTGAAGCTTATAGTCATTTATACAGGGATTGGAGTATAACACAGCTTTGCTTGTGGGAACAACCAAAAAAGTGGAACTGAGGTCTGAGGAGCAACATGAATATACTTAATGAGGTCACTGCTTTGGGGCACTTTATGAACAAACATCACGTCTAATTGAATTGTAGAGGACAGATGTAAGCTGACACTCAGAAATGTTCATTAAAAAAATTAATCTTCCTGTACCCTTGACCTGAAGGAAAAAAAAAACATGGAGGTTAAATACTATGTTATATACAGAATCACATTTTTAGATGAATAGATCATCTGCTTTTTAGAGCTTTTGTCCTTTGTTTATGTTACTTTTGGTAAAAATGATACTACGAAAAGTTTAAAGCCTTCAAAAATTGAAAGATTGATGCAGTAAATACTGGTATATCCCCATATCCCCAGACTGATATTTTTAGCATGTTCGCTCATTCATTCCTCTCTCTCTCTTTCTCTCTCTCTCTCTCTCTCTCTCTCTCTCTCTCTCTCACACACACACACACACACACACACACACACACACGGAGGGGGACATGTCTGCATACAAAGCACTGGTTCTTTTGTTGTCACTCACCCATTTGAAAGTTAGTCCTAAATATAGCTCTCTGAACAAGAAATTCTCTAATATAACCTGATACCTTTTTCATACCTGAAAGAATTAACAATAATTAAACTAAACTGTCAAAAGGACATAGAAGCCAGCTGGAAGATATATTTAAGCTTAAGATACACTAACTAACAAAAGTGAGGGGAGATAATAAGCATCCAAAAAAGAGTAAGAAGTTCTTCGCAGAACTGGCCAGCCATCACCATGGTGAGGCTAAGCAGGGACCAAGCAGATGCTACTCTTTAAGGACAGCTAGTTTGCCATCTGCTGGGGGATTACTCCCATTGTGGGATTTGAGGGTGATGCTGATCCTGGAATGTCTGGCTCTTCCATTCTAAGCCTACTTTAGAGATAAAGGACGGTTTGGTCATCTAGATCTGTAAACAATCCAACATACACTCTCTGTACTCTGGCCGCATGAAATAAGAGCCATCCTTCAGATGAACCTGTGACAGAGTGGACTCTCTACTTATACACTGTCAAAATAAATCTTTTAATGATGTCTTATAAAAGTAATGGAGATAAATGATCACAACTCCCTAAAATAAGAAAGCAACTACAAAGACTAGAGAGATGGCTCAGCAGTTAAGACCACTGGCTGCTCTTCCAGAAGGACCCAGGTTTGATTCCCAGCACCCACATGATGTCTCACAACAATGTCTACCTCAATTTTTTCAGGGGATCCAATGCATTTTTTATGAACTCTTGGAGCACCAGAAATGCACGTGGTACACAGACATACATGGAGGCAAAGCACATATGCATATAAAATAAAATTTAAAAATGGAAACTGCCTCCACATTGATATTATTAAATAAGTAAGTAAAGGGGGGAAAGAGAGAAAAAGACAACACTTGTCCTTATTATGGAAAACCTAGTATTACATAGAAGGAGCAATGAGACTGGTCTCTAAAGTCTAGTAAGACATTCTTTCACAATAAGCCTCTACAACTCAAAAGGGAACATGGCTCTTTATGTTGTGAGAAATGCAGGGGTTTCTTCCTATCAAAGGTAATCAGGCAAGGGTCCATGTTTCTTGAATCTCTGCTTCCCTTGAGCCTATTAACCAGTCTCATCAGACTGAAATCTCTATGAAATTGAGCTTCTACGAGTGGGATGAGATGCAATCACCACTTACACCAGTGATAAAAGATAGGCCATTTTGGCCGGTGTGTTTACAAGCTTTGTCTGGGCTCTGGTGCACCCCCTTTTGCAAAAAGAAAAGCCCTTTGCCAAAATACCTTTGCTTTGTTCTCTTGTTTTTCTGGGGGGCATCAAGATTATTCTTGCCCCAACAAAGTTTCTCAGTAACTTGAGTAGTTCATCTCCAACCAGATCAGGCTTCCCCTGAACTGCTGTTTTAAAATGCAGACTTTGTTACTATTATTTAGATATGGGGAAGCCAATAGATCAGGAGCGTATCTTCCCTGATCATGCTGAGCACACTGCTGAAGAGGAAGTGACAGGATCCCTCACAGAGCCATACAGAGAAGAAATGGTCACTGCAGGAGAGAGTTAGGATTTGAGCTGTAGATTAACTGCTTTGTATATGAAAGATCTGTAGGCCAGGCAGGCCTATCCAATTGTTAGTGATTGTTTAGTACTGGAAAGTGCTTTGTCTCCCAAGGTCACCAAAGTACTAAAATGTCAAGAAGCTGCAACACCTGGTGAATACACACACCCAGAATATGGAACTGCCTGTTTGGTCTTCCAAGGTGACTCACTTGTGTGGCTGGTTGCCTGACATCTCAAGGCTTTTCCAGATGGACTTTCCCAGGGGCCTTAAAAGTCTCCCATTTCTGTGATTTGGGTCACTCCATGGTGAGATGCTTCTGTATTATATATAAAGTTTTAGGCTTTATCTCTGGTGACCTTAAAACAGACAAAAACATCTCCCAATTCTGAACAAGAAATGTTAGCCCTAAGCAAGGCAGGTACCTTTAGGGATAAATTCCTATGATAGTGCACATTCAAAGCATCCCTTTTGTTTCAGCTTCAACTTTTTGCAGGAAGTTGATAATGCCCAGAGGTGTTCCTGTCCACCAATTTTATGACACAAACTGAGCATTCCTCCATTTTACCATTTTGAACATACACTCCACAACCTCCACACAAGCATGCCCCAAACATGCCCAGCATGGTTTCCTCTCGGACCTTGCCCCTAAAGTACTTTCTTATATGCATACAAATAGACTTCACGAATAAATCCTCTTTGTTCAGTAAGGGCATTGAGGGGCTGGAGAGATGGCTCAGGGGTTAAGAGCACTGTCTGCTCTTCCAGAGGTCTTGAGTTCAATTTGCAGCATCCACATGGTGGCTCACAACCATCTGTAATGGGATCCGATGCCCTCTTCTGGTGTGTCTGAAGACAACTACAGTGTACTCATATACGTAAAATAAATAAATCTTTAAAAAAAGAAAGGACATTAATTTGCTCTTCTTATCTGCTGTAGACAATAAATATTCCTCTACTCTTTCATTTCCTGGCTGCATACTTTTTTTTTGATTTTTTAAGACAGGGTTTTTCTGTGTAGCCCTGGCTGTCCTGGAACTCACTCTGTAGACCAGGCTCAAACTCAGAAATCTGCCTGCCTCTGCCTCCCAAGTGCTGGGATTAAAGGTGTGCTCCACCACTGCCCTGCGGCTGTATGCATTTTTCTCTAAACCCTTTATGTTCTGTTACAGAGAAAGAAAGCGAAGAGCAAAATGGAAGCTACTCAGTGAAGGGCACCCTAAAGTTTCAACTACTAGTGTTACATTTCAACTACTTGTGTTACATCCTTGTAGGTCTTGATAGGCTAGAAAAATGATGAGACCTCAAGTCATTGTGGAGCAGGGAGAGTGAGAAGACAGCAGATAAAAGAGGCTGGTGGTGGCTTCCCTGTTTTTCTCTGGGTTTTGCCTGTTACCCATTGAAAAAACTTTAATTGTTTAATTAAGTTACTTATCATTAAAACTTAAAATGTCATTCATTTCTATAACTTAAGACAAGTTTTCTTTCCAGTTTGTACTGAGACTTTAGAATATTCTTAGCATCATGTGTCACAGAATAAACAGTGCATTCATTCAATCAGTATTTTTGGAGCCCATCCAGTATGCTACCCACTGTAATGGATACTGGAGAGAAAATAGTGAAAAGACAAACATGGGGTCTAAGGCAAACGGCAAACAACACACAAAGAGATGCAAGGCTGCAATGAGGTTAAGTGCTTTGAGTCACCAAGAAGCAAGACTAGGGGAAGATGCTTGAAAAGAAATTAGGAAGGCAGATATCAGATTATGTTCCCCCAACTAGTGTATCTATGACTATGTGTTATATGCTGACATATACACATGCTAGTGAAATGTTCTGGGGTGAGGATAAAACAAGGTGCAAATGTGCTCTGTGAATCGTAAGTTACAGGGAGGTTAATAGGTGATAGAGAACAGACACAAGTGTTTAACGGCATGAGCTCAAAAAAAGTTCCATTTTCCAAAGAATATTGAGAATTATCAGAAAGTTGAAATGAAGAAGGAAGATTTTAAGAAAAAAATAGATGAAAAAATTAATTTTGTGCACATATGTGTGTGGTACACATGCAGGGATATGAGTGTTCATCTCTCTCTCTCTTTCTCTCTCTCTCTCTCTCTCTCTCTGTGTGTGTGTGTGTGTGTGTGTGTGTGTGCATGTCTGCCTCAATCTGCCTTTCCACTGTGTTTACTAAGGCAGAGTCTGTCTGAAACCAGAGCTTATCCGGTATAGCTAGTCTAGCTAGACAGCTTCCCCAGGGGGACCCAGTGTCTATGGCTCCTGAGTCTTGGCATTACTGGTGTCCACCACACTTACTTGGCTTATTACATGTGGGTTGAGACTCTGAACTAAAGTCCTCAAATTACATGGCAAGTGCTTTACCTCAAAGCTACTATTTTCAATTTTCTACAAATGCCTGAGTCTTCCTTCCCTCCTATTAGAAGGTCAATACAATATAAGAATTGCTTGAAGAGATTTTGTGTACCTCAGCATTTCATTCAGAAGTGTTTTGCTAATGAGCCACTCCTATCTCTAGCCTTCCTTCCTGTGACTTCATGCTTTGTCTGTCTCATCCCCATAAGCCAATTGCCAAATGGTGCTTTCCATTCCAAACCAACTTTCACAATCCTGGAGCCTCCTAATGCACAATTTGTTCCCCGTTCCATGTTCTTGTTTCAGCAACAGATTTGCTTTCAGAAAAGCAGCCTGGAGGAACAGCAAGCACAATGTAATGTGCAGTCCATCAAGCACAGAGGGCGTTTCCAACAACCCACTCCCTGCTCATAAATCACAGAACAATTGTTCTTACTGATTTGTTCAGAAATTCCATTTGATTTTCAACACAATGATTTTGATTGATAAATGTCATATGCCTTGATGGTCTCTAATCTTTAGTTTCTTTAAAAGATAGAGTACATACTAACCAGTGTATTAAAATAGTGAAATCTGTGGTACAGTACAGTCGGGCAGTAGAAATTGTCATTTATGAAATTAAATCCTCCTCTCTACATAGTGAGAGAAGATGCCCAACTTCAAGAGCCTTTGGAAGGATTCCAATCAACCCTAGGCTTCCTTTCCATGGAAGCTGGTATCCACCCATCTGGAGGTCTGCAATACCAAAACATGTACCCAGAGGTCACTGAGATTTTCAAGGAAACAAGTAATGTCTCAATGACTGGAGATGTTTGTATAACTTCAACATATTTCCCTGTAGGAAGCTTGATTATATATATATATATATATATATATATATATATATATATATAGAGAGAGAGAGAGAGAGAGAGAGAGAGAGAGAGAGAGAGAGAGAGTCTTTGGAGAATTTTGGAAGACTATGTGGTAATAGCTGTTATAGAAAACAGATCATAACAGGTACCAAGCACAAGTTCCAGAAAAGGAATATTAAAAATGTAAAGGAAAAAAGAAAAAAATGTAAAGGAAAACTTAAACAACACAGGCTTTTTCTTTTATTTAGGCTTGAGGATCTAAAAACAAGCCAATGGGCAGAGACTTGAATAACCCTTATTAGTTAGATCCCATGAGCTGCAAATGTATTCATAGACACAAACTGGCATGAAAGAAGCAGTACTTATGCTTATGGACATGTGAAAAAGATCCCTGTACAAAATCAGCATTAGGACATCCATTGGGTATTCCTGAAAATGTGTCAAAATCAGTTGAATAAATCACACCAAGATGACAATGGCATTGTAACATAGCAAAGGAAGTAGTAAGGCGATCAAAAAGTGGATAGAGCATCCTGCAAGATGAGCACAGTGTTTTTATTATCCTCCTACATTGGTGTTGGAGGCAAGGTTTAATGAAACAAAGAGGTAACTACTGATTTGAGCCTTCTGATTTAGGATAGCCACCCAAGAACCTCTCAACAACCTAGAAAGAAGCAACATACTGCATTCCAGTTCTCAAGCCTGGATCCCTGAGATTCCACAGCCCCATTCTAGAAGAGCTGACAGACCACAAGTATTACAGACTTGGATGACTTCATACTTATGTCTAGTAGAAAAAAAAAAGAATTAATGTGTGACTCCTAAGAATATTTGAGCAAATATATGCAGATTCATTAACCTCTCACAGTTACAGGAAGTGACTCAGGGGGGTCAGATTTGGTGACCCATCGAGCTGCACCTTCCCTGGAATGTTATGAGTCATGTGGGCATCAACTTGATAAGGAGACTTCACAAGTCTTCATTTTTATTTCTTTTATGGATTTCTTTTGTATTATTATTAAAATATAATTACATTGTTCCCCCTGTGTAGACATTGCGCTCACCTAACCAAATTCCAACAAAATTCATGAACAGATAAGAGGAAAAGTAATTAACCTTTTAGCCAGGCACTAAGGAATAAAATTAAGATCTTTAAAGAGCACCTATTATCACAGGTTCTATGAGTTCATATGTATATGAGCCCTGTTATATCTGGAAAACGTTTCTTGGAGTCATGTGCTACCTATGGTTCTTATAATCTTTCTGACTTCTCTACATCATAGATTCATAAGCCTTTATGGAAGAAACGTGATTTAGGTTCCCATTTAGGAATAAGTGCCCTAAAGTCTCTCACTCTCTACACACCGTCCAGTTGTGGGTCCCTCTATTCCCATCTTCTACAACAAGAAGCTTCTCTGATGAAGTCTGGGTGAGGCACTGGTCTATAAGTAGAGCAAAATATCCTTTTATTGTTATGTTCAAGGTACATATTGTCTAAGTCCATGGACCTGTTGTGAGGCAACTCCACCAGAGAACACATAGATGTGCTTAAAACCAAATATAAAGTCTTTATTCTCACTGGCCTGCAGATACATGAGAAACTCTCCCAAATCACTCAGCCTCGAGCCTTTTCATTCTTGGCTTTTTGTGTATAAAAAACACATCCTGGTTTGATGTAGTTTAATCATCAAGAAGAGTTAGCAATATGCAGAGCTATAGAAGCCAAGAAATCAAGGTTAGTACACTTAGGGACTTTCCTAGAACTGTGAACTATGATGGGCTAGGTCTTTGTTTTCAGTTTGGCTGATGTTAGTGTCTGTGTACTAGGTTCTTAGGTAAGAAGGGTGTCTCTAACAGAGTGTCAGTTGTACTAAGGTCTAGGGACCTGTTAGAGACCCATCTGTGAAAGAGTAGCCAGTGTTCAGTTCACATGGGTAGTGTGCAGTGGAAAACTCTATATACAGATTTGATGTCAGTAGTCCCCAACTCCTATTCTTAGAATAATGGGCATGCCAATGTTCATTCAATATAACCCCATCTATTAGTTGCTTTTAGCATTTCTGTGACCAAATACCTGGGAAGAAGCAACCTAAGAGAGAAATGGGCTAGTCTGGTTTACAACACAAAGGAATTCAACCCATCATGGCAGGAAAGACATGGCAACAGAAACACAGGGAGGTTGGTCACATTCTTTCAGCAGTCAGGAAGCAGAGAGCAGGAATGCTATGCTCATCTGGTTTCCTCCCATTTATTCAATTCATACTCCAGCCCACTGGAAAGGTGCTGCCCACATTTAGGGTAGATCTTTACACTTCAGTAAACCTAGTTTAGTCAATCTGCCTCAGGCATGCACAAAGGTTTGTCTCCCTGGTAATTCTTGATCTTATCAAATTGACAAGATTAACAGTCCCATTGTCCTTTCTGGAAAACACAGGTCCTTAGTCACAGCTCAGAGACCCAACTTCCTTTGCTGTCTCATCCTAGTCCTAACAAAAGGACATCTTTCCAATGTGTTTGTTTCAACCTTTTAAGCCTAGTGAGCTCCCGATTTTTCTGAAAACCCTTCCAGTGATTTCTAAAAATTTCCAAGTCTCCAATAGCTCATGACTTTCTCCTCTGTCATCTTTTACAGAATGTCTTGCTTCAACAGCTTAGTAAACACATGTCATGAAATATACATTTCTATGTATGGATCCTTACATCAGTACCTCTTAAGACATGTGTTATGACTGTTGTGTTTTATGGGAAAAAGAGAGAGAGAAAGGAGCCAGGAATATGTTTTATAGAGGTATGGTGAGGTGGAAGGGGGTGCCTGTGTGGGCCCATGCCGAGGCATCCCTTCTCCCTGAGTTACTAGCTATATGACAGATGGATATAGTATGGAATAGAGTTTATTTAGGGCATAGAAAAGGGAGTTGAGAAGGGAGTAGAGACAGAGGGGAGATAAGGAAAGGGGAGGGGAGAGGAGAGGAGAGGAAAGGAGAGGGGAGGGGAGGGAAAGGGAGAAGAGAAGAGGCTGGCCAGGAACCTGTGGAGAAGGGGAGAGCAGGAAGGGAAGAGAAGGAGAAAGGGGTCAGGGAGAGAAGGGAGGCAGAGAGTATAAGAGGGTAAGAGAGCAAGGAGGGGGCAAACAGCCTCTTTTATAGTAAACCAGACATTTACTATAAATGTTGCCAGGTAACTGTGGGGTGGAGTCTAGAAGGATTGCTAACATTCCTCCATTTTGGTTTAATTTTTAAAAAGGAAAAATTAAGAAGAGGCGATGGTTAAGCAGGAATATGGTCATTGGGATCTTTAGCTACTTCCTGCTGACTTGGGGTGACTTATCTCTGGGAAACGTAAGAAAATGGAGATGAGGGTGTTGGTCTAGTCATTGGAGAGTTGGCTGTTCCCTTGCTGTCCAGGGTCTGTGGAACCATCTGTGAATAGGAAGGAGCAGATCCAGTAGAAGCATCTGTCTGTGAGAGTAGATTGGAGCATCTGTGGGTTGCTTCTCTGGAGCTGTCCTGGATGTAGATTTTGAGTAAACCTGGACTTGGCAAAATGCTGAAACACATATAGACATATTAGAGGTAGAGAATAAAGTTAAGTACATTTGGGAGAAAAGAATTTTTCTTAGGTGTACATCTGAAACCATTAGGTCTTGGTGGTTGGGGGTGAGGGGAGTCCCAATCCCAGGGAACAGGAGAGGAATCCTAACTCTGGAATAGGTGACAGGTAGGAACTTAGGCTATTGATTGGCAGGTGTACTTATCTGGATGTAGTCTATTTGATCTATGATATGTAGATCTCAGTGCGTTTCCTGAGTGCATAAGTTTTTGTTTGTTTGTTTGTTTTGTTTTGTTTTGTTTTGTTTTTATCAGAGGTTTTGTGGTTTTTTGTTTGTTTGTATTTTGGGTTTTTTGTTTTTTTGTTTTTTTGAGACAGGGTTTCTCTGTATAACCTTGGCTGTCCTGGAACTCACTCTGCAGACCAGGCTGGCTTTGAACTCCACCTCTGCCTCCCAAGTGCTGGGACTAAAGGCATGTGCCACCACTGACTGGCCAACTTATAAGTTTATAAATGAGACAAGTTTGTTAACTGCATGAACAGACTTTAAGGTGAGGTTAGGGAAAACAAAACACTTTTGTGGAACAGAAGGAGGATAAAGGGCTTTTTTCTTCTGTTTAGGAGACTGAAAAAAATATATACATACATATATATATATATATATATATATACACACACATACATATATATATCATAATGAGAAACAATGTTAAGTTTACATTTAAAAGACAGTTAAAGGAAACTCAAAACCTTGACCTTGTGAATATGAGAGTTGATCATATAGATTTAGCATGAGAAACATCTTATGTCTGTAGTTAAAAGACAATCAAAGGAAACTTAAAACCTGAACTTGTGATTATAAAAGTTGGATCATATAGTGGAATGTTTTATTGGGGTTAGGCTAATTATAAGAACTCTATTGATTAATTTTAGGACTGTGGCATAAGAAGGGAAGAAAATATGAAGCATTTAGTCACTGGAAACTGAGTTTAGACAAGGAAGCAACAGAAAAGTTACATCTGGGAAAGCTTACATCTGAACTTGTGTATCCTTTATCATGAAGCCTATGAGCAATGTGTCTTAGTTTGGATTTTACTGCTGTGAACAGACACTGTGACCAAGGCAACTCTTATAAAAACAACATTTAATTGGAGCTGGCTTACAGGTTCAGAGGTCCAGTCCATTATCATCAAGGCAGGAGCATAACAGTATCTAATCAGGCATGGCGCAGCAGGAGCTGAGAGTTCTACATCTTCATCCAAAGGCAAACCAGAAAAGACTAACCTCCAGGCAGCTAGGAAGAGGGTCATAAAGCCCACAGCCATAGTGACACACCTACTCCAAGGCTACACCTCCAAATAGTGCCACCTCTTGGGTCTTCGATAAGAGATCTGGTAGTCTGAAGAAGTTAACAAATTGACTAATGAGCTGATAAGGTGGTGGATTACCGTGGAGTAAGGAGCTAGAGATCTGTTTTCTAGCTGTCAAGCTGTAGTTAGCTTAGCTATCAATGTAGACAGGAATCTGGGAAGAATAAATTATAATCTAGATGTCATTCATTAATTACAATGACAGAGGTTGGTTAATAGTCCACTGTGTAAACAGTTCCCAGGTCCTGTGGTTTCCATTCACAACTCAAGCAAAGTCAATCTGGCTGTCAGACCCAGAAGATGAGAAGCTTTATTCTGTGGAGGAGGAACGTGGGAGAAATGACTCACATTGTCTTAGACAACATGAGACATTTAATTCTTTGGGTATCTTCTGTTTGTCCATAGTTTAGGCCAAGCCCTGGCAGACAACAAGGCAATGGAGCCATGTTTCTCAGTAGATATCATACCACAATCCAGGCAGAATCTTGTTGCTGTACCCAAATCTTCTCAGAGACCTTGAGGGGGGGAACTACAGGATTTGGGTGTCCCTGTCTATCATAATAAGCTTAAACAATTAATGTTACGTTTAGCAGATTTCTGACAAGATTGAGAGCCAGCATCTATTAAGCATATCTGAGTTAGACAATCTGTTTGTTTAATTCCTTGTCCTGGATGTATCTAGCAAATAAAGAGAGTAAATTGTGACTTAATGACAGTAGCAAAAACAAGGCTAAACATATATTTAAGACAGTGATCTTTAACTTTTTTACTATTTTAAGTCTTTAAGTTAACATTAAAAATCTTAATTTACCAAGGCAGGATAGAGAGAAAACCTCATCCTGATTGGAAAGTGTCTTTGGAGGCTTAAGTCAGGCTGTCTCGGGGTGAGGAAGGAGTGAGTATGGGAACTGTTCATAACAAAGATAACAGATGGTCCTGGAGCTGTTTTTAGTTAAGATGGCACTGAAGCTACAGCCAGCCATGTGACTGCCCTTACCTAAGATCGTGCTGAAGCAATAGCATCAGAAAACCTTATCTGCCCACAGCAAAGATGAGGGACAAGTCACAGGACTGCCCCTGGTTATGGTGATGCTGAAGCAGCAGCTCTGCCCAGAGGGGAATCATGTGTTTGTTATATCTTAGAATGGAATGGCAGACATAGCTGAGTGTCTTAGAATGGAATGGCAGAAACTTGACAGAGTCAAAACATAAAGATGAATCTAAGCAGCACAGTGAAGGGCGCAACTGTGGGATGGAGCCTAAAAGGAATGCTAACAATGACAGTGGTATGTTTTGTTTACCACTCTTAACTCTATCTAGTGTTCTAATAAATATCAATCTGCATATTCTAAATGACATTTCTCATTTCAGTTCTTTAGTATTTTATAAAATGCTTTTCCCAGGTATTACACATCATATACATTCAATAAGGTATCAATCAATACATATCAATAAGGTAACATTTTATAGATGCATTTTTTTAGTTTAACAGGTGAAGTGAATTCTATCCATCCAAGACCTTCTTCAAGGCTTTAAGCCAGTAGTTCTCAACCTTCTTATGCTGTGACCTTTAATATGGTTCTTCATGGTGTGGTAACCCCCAACCATAAAATTAATTTCCTTGCTACTTCATAACGGTAGTTTTGCTACTGTTATAAATCATAATGTTAATATCTGCTTTCCAATACTCTTAGTTGACCCCTGTGAAAGGGTGATTTGACCCCTGAAGGGGTTGTGACTCACTGGCTGAGAACCACTGCTTTAAGCTAAGATCTAACATGCAACTTGTTTCCAAGTCCATACATTTCTTCATTAAAACAAAAATGTCTGCCTCCTATTCAAGTCTATATGAACTACATTGATCTGTGCTAAGATTCAATGAGAAAATGCTAGGTTTCAAATTTAGAAGTTAAAAATATGCTTCCACCATGATAAATTACACTACTGTATTAGCACTGATGATTTCAAACACTAAAATAAATGATGGTGGTAAAGAGAAAGAATACATGCTTGTCATTATTTAATAAGCCTTTATCCTCCAGTAGTCTATTTGATATATAGTCAGGTCAATCAATAACTATAATGAAAATTTTTGCTTGACTAAGAATAGGCATATATCTTAGACCATGTTTTTCTTAAAAAAAAAATTCTATAGACAGCTTTATAAGGATTGAAAGATTCTTGAAATTTCATATTTTGGGAAGATAGGTGAAATTTCAAACTGCCAAGGTTAAAATAATTGTTGCATATACTGATGCCTTCGCATCTAAAGCTGGTGTATTGGTGAGGAGAAAAGATCCTAGCCTAAAATAGCCAGACAATTTAGATACAGAGGAATCAAAAGAGCAGGCATAGAGAAGAGGCTTTACAAGTGCCTGGAGCTAAGTGTATTGATTGAAAAGATCAGTGTATTAGCAGAAGCATCCATTAAGCCAAAATATTCATTGTAACCAGGGAAACCAGGGGGAAAATGGAAAGCTCTTAAACAATGAAATGGCTTTTGTTTTCCTGAGATGAGACCTGAATATATCTATGTCTCCATCCTCCTAACATTTTTCTTCAAAGCCCTAGGATTCTTGACTATGGTGGTTATTACTACATGACAACTGTGAAGTATGTTTTGGAACACAATTACAAAGAGCAAGGCTTGTTGAAGACACACAGCCATGCAAAAGTAAATGAATCATTTGAGCACAATAATCATGACTGAATAACAACCTATAGATAATGACCACCAAATAAAATTAGTATTATACAGAAGACAGTCTGTTACATTTCAATCATATATAAGCAGATATGTGGA
Source organism: Rhynchomys soricoides (assembly GCA_019843965.1). Lineage (NCBI taxonomy): Eukaryota > Metazoa > Chordata > Mammalia > Rodentia > Muridae > Rhynchomys > Rhynchomys soricoides. The sequence goes on along the minus strand of JADRCH010007686.1, from coordinate 3,258,972 downwards.
AGAATTCAAGAGCCGCTTGTGGGTTTCAATTCATGGCCAAGAAATCCTGGTCAAGATAATATATTGAACTGGCAATAGGTATCTCTTTGCAATCTTATATACATATTAGGGATCATTAATGTATACATTAGCAGGCCACTCCCTTTACCATTACCACCCTCAGTCTCCAAAGACCTTAGTCTGTAGGAGACAGTGTTTATTGAGATTTATCACTATGTAGCCAAATATATGTACCTAAGATTATTGTTGTCCTGCTATGCTAAACTGGAAAATAATAGGTTTTCCACATTAGCAACTGAGAATATCCTTAATGAATTTCCTAGCAAGGAATGGCTGGTGCCTAGGAACTATCAGGTATCTTCTCATTCTTTTTCGCCTTTGTTATTGTTTGAGACAGGATTTCCTGTACCCCAGGCTAGCCTTCAACTTACTATGTAACCAAGATTGACTTTGAACTCCTGATCTTCCTGCCTGTGCCTCCCAGGTGCTTGGGTTACCGATCCTGGACCACTATACCCAGACTCTTGTCTTCTATTTTTTCAGCTCAGAGAGGAAAGATTATAAGAAAGGATGGGTGCAGCCCCTCATTCACATGAGGAGGCAAGCTATAATAGCACTGATCCCGCATGGCCAGTGATCACTTGAAGTAAAGCCAGTCCAAATTCAGTTGTACCATTAAAGTCCACACTTTTTGAACATTTCCTATGAGAAGAAGAAAAATCATAATGATTATAGTTACATGTTGAAATGACACCATTGTAGATATATTGGATTAAGGAAGCTATATTATTGAAACTAATTTTACCTCCTTCTTTGAACCTTTTTTATGTAGACCAAAGAAAATTTCCAACATTTCATTTATTTTGTGGACCACATCTCTAGGGAATAAAATTAAGACAATGATTAAGTTTCTACAAATGCTTAAAAGAAAACCATGGGGGCTGGAGAGATGGCTCAGTGGCTAAGAGCAATGTCTGCTCTTCTAGAGGTCCTGAGTTCAATTCCCAGCAACCACATGGTGGCTCACAACCATCTGTAATAGGATCTGATGCCCTCTTCTAGTGTTTCTGAAGACAGCTACAGTGTACTCATATACATAAAATAAATAAACCTTTTTTAAAAAAGAAAGAAAACCATGGACCGGAGAAAAAGCTTGTTTGTAATTTGCTTGCAGTGTAAACATACAGAACAGAGTTTGATTTCCAGAACTCACAGGAAAAGCTAGGCATATTTGCTGTTGGTTGTCCACCAAAACTTCATGGTATGACTGGATTTTGGAAACACCATGCACACTGGTCACAGGATATAGAATAATCAAGTTGGTACTGACCAGAAAGCATTTTCCCTGTTTACTAAATTTCATAGTACTCAAAAGTGCTATGTAGGTAGCGGAGGGGGAAATGTCACCAATAGTGTTACCCAGCTGTGAATTATTTGAGCTAAAATAATGAGTGATGTGGCAAAAGATGCCCATTGGTGCAGTAGTCGCACACATATTAGGGGAGTAAACCACCACCTTTCTACTTGGTTTTAGGTTCTGCTCCATGGGAGAAATCACCTGCATAATACTATAATTCTGGTCAAGAATCTATGGGTGGGAAGCTCATAGGACCCAGAGCTGAAACTAGTATTAATTTTCTGCTAAATGGACATAGCATCAAACTGCCATTTAAATTTGTATCTTTCTACCCATAGATTAGTTCAGCTCTTGGACCTTATTGGAGCAGTTTCTTTGTGTAGTGGGTGGTTTTTAACACAGAAACTCATAAGAGCTCAAAGTAAAGAGAATATGTAACTGTGGGGTTCTCTATTACAAATGAAACATTTATAACACTGTCTTCTCTCTGGAGGTTCAAGGAGCATCACAGAAGAGAGGGTGAAAAGATCGTAAGATTCAGAGATTGAGGAGGACCAAAGCAAAACAGTGTTTTCTGGATACCACAGAACCACTGCACTCATAGCAGCTGTGTTTGTGTGCAGAAGATGGAGCTCATCAACACTCCAGTAGGGAATGAACCCCCATTCTTAGCTGAGGAGATATTGACATTTAATGGCTTCTGGGGGATAGAGAGTCAGTTTTCTTTAAGGGTGTGTTTCCTGGTAAGTGAACTACACTCCAGTGAGGCCCATGTATGGACACTATGAATTGGACTCAAGCAACGTTTTGGGTTTTTTTTTAGCGGTTTGGGGGGGGGAGATTGTAACTCAATTACAAAATTTCTCCCTCTCTTTATTCCCTCCAGACCCTCGCATTTGTTCCCTCCCCACTCTCATGCTTCAAATTCGTGACCTCCTTTTTCATTAATTGCTACTACATATATATATGTATTTCAATGTACACATATTCCTAATTATAACTACAGAGTCCATATAATGTTACTTGTATTATGTTTTCAGAGCTGATCATTTGGCACTGGACAACCAATTAGTGTGATCCTCTCTGGGAAGGACTACCTTCCCAACCCAGCTTTACTTGTTTGCCTGTAGTTCGTTGTATAGGGATAAGAACTCTTAAGCTACTGCACATCCAGTTTGGATGTTCATTGGCTTCATCCATGTTCACTTGTGTAGTCATATTGCTGATATTTTATAAGCATAGCTTCTGATGATAAAAGGAGACAAAAATCTTCCATCAAACTTCTGTATAGTCCCCAACTTATGGTCTTTCTATCCACCTTTCCACAAGGTTTCCTGAGCCTTAGGTGTGGGAGCATTTTGAAGATATATCCATAGGGATTAGGCTAGACAACTGTGCATTTTGTCAATCAGTTAGTTTTTTAAGAGGACATGAAGAGGAAGGTCTGGGAGGAGTTAGGGGAGGGAGGAAGTGAATATTATTAAGATTCAATGTATGAAGTCCTCAAATAGTTATTAAAGCAATTAGTTTTAAAACCTTGGCACAATGATGTACATGGAAGAAGGTAGTGTCCTTTGGGGGGGGGGAGTAGAGAGAGGTAGGTTCCCTGGACTCACTGGCCATCCAGTCTAGCCTACTAGGCAAGCTCCTAGCCAGTGCTGGACCCTGACTGAAACACACAGGGTAGGTGGTGTCTGTAGAACAGCACCCACAGTTGATCCCAAGCCTCCACACATATATATGCGAACACATATACTTGAACATACATGAGCATGCATATACATAGATACACATAAATAGAATTTTAAGGGAGTCATGAAGAAGCCAGTGTACTGTGCAGGACAGGGATTCTCTCTGATCTGTGCAGTTAATATATTCAGGTTTCTCCCAGACACAAAAGAAAATGTCTTGAAACCAAAAGGTGAATTTCTGCCTTCTGAGGCAGGGGAGACCCAGTTGTAGGATAGCTACATGAAGATGGATGATGGAACTGGCTTCTGCTTCCTTCAAATTCTTTGCTCCGTTAAGTGTCACTGTCATAAGCCAGACACAGGACTGCTCAGGTCACTGACCACCATCCTTTTAAAGAAATAAACCAACTACCTACACTTAGATTGGCCTAAGCCTCTACTTTTCACTACTTCTTCATATTCTTTTTTCCTCCTCCCCCTCCCACTCTCCCTCCTCCCCCACCCCTACCCCTCTCCCCCCTCCTCCTCCTCATTTTCTCCTCCTCCTGATGACCTATTTCACATCAAGACCTAGTTCATACTCTTAGGTTTCTCAAAGTTCTCCAAGGCAATCTTAAGATTTTGTTCATTTCTAAGCTCATCTTCAAAATATAATCACATAGCACATATGGGTTATCATACAACCAGTACTATGCCTTTTCAGGCTGCATTTGCATGTTTCTCCCAATGATTACATTGGTGTGGAAGGGTCTGCTTATGGGATTTTTGGCTTGAATGCAGAGTTTACCAAAGCAGGGTTAGCTGAACCATCTAAGTGCACAATCTTGCGATGCACTAGTTCTCAAAATTGCACCTCTCACATTTATGCTCTCAGCCTTTGACTGTTTTATCCTAAGTAGCTATTTGAGTCTATAAAATTTATACAGAAAACTTTTAATGTCTAATTAATGTCTATCAACCTCAATGCTCACTTGAAGATATTTCTTGACTGACAAGTGCTATTTTTTCGTGTTTCCTTTCACTGTGCTCTACTCAATACACTAAGACTTTGGAATAGTCATCATGGTCATGTTTAAAGAATTGATAGAGGGGGCTGGGATGCCATGTGTGAAAGAGGTCAGGAATGGTCAAGGAGTGCACCATTCTCCTTGCTTTGTCGGAGGAGACAGCATAAAGAAAAGTGCTGCTGCCCTATCACATTGATAACTGACACAGAAAGTGTTATGGTGGGCACCTATGTGACTAGTCCAAAAATAAACGGCTGAGGTTTTTTCATTGAAGTAACAGAAATGAAAAATGTAAGCATTTCCTTTCTTCAACAAATGTTATGGAAAACCCGGTGTCCTGTTAGCCCAGGCTGGCCATAAACTAGAAATATAGCCAACGGTGATGAAGAAGGGTGATCAGAAGATCTTCCAGCCTCCACTTTCCAAATGTTAGGATTACAAGTGTGTGCCATCATGCACAGCATATGTGGTGCCAGGAATTGAACTCATCAGTTTGTGTGTGATAGACAAGCACTCCATCAACTGAGCTACATATATAACCTGTGTGTGTGTGTGTGTGTGTGTGTGTGTGTGCGCGCGCGCACACGTGTGTGCGCTTGCATGTGTTGAAAAAGGATAACTTTGGCTCTAGCCTCATAGCACATACAAGTACTTAATTTCAGATGAATCACAAACCCAAATGTAAATGCTAAAATTATAGCAGCTCTAAATCAAATGCAGGAAAATATCATTGCCATTTTAAGATGGGTAAAGATGTGTTTCACAGGACATGAAGAACATTAACCGTAACAAAAAAACATTAATAAATTGGACTTCTTCAAATTATACACGTCTGGTATTCAAATAACACTATTAAGAGAATAAAAAGAAAAGCCATATGTTAGGTGAAATATCCACAGCACACAAAACCAAAGCAGGACCTGGATTCAGGAAGCAGCATACATTCATATAATTCAATAGCAAGAAGTTAAATAGCTTAATAAAATACGCGTGAAAACCTGAATAGATATTCATAGAATAAAATATAGCCTATAAACACACTTTAATGTATTGGGCAGCCTTATTCATGAGATAAAATGAAAGTTGCTAGCACAGTGAGATGATAAGTCCCTAGAAGGGACTAGAAGGAAAGTGTCAGACAGCAGGACATACACACAAGAATGCAGGGCAATTGAAACACGCATGTGGTTAGGAGTTGGAAACACTACAAGCACTTAGTAGAAGTCTTTGCTTTCTTTAAAGGTTAATCACACTTTGGCCCTCCGTTTTAGTAATCCCACCCATAGGTATGCAAGATAGTTATCTGCTAAACGAAGCAGGCACTTATAAGACAAACTCACGCACCATTACCCTCTCAAAATATCCTGCCCTTTAACTTCTGCTAAAGGTTTTTAGAGAGAAAAAAAAGCCTACCAAGGATTTCAAACCCAGTATGAGGTATTTTTTTAGATACCTAGAGTAAACTTGGTTTGTTTTAAAATAATCATGTTGAGAATGTTGGTGTCTGTCATTTTATGATTCTACACTGAACATGCTCAGGAACATTTTCTGTGTGCTATCTTCAACTTTCAACATGTGCTCTATGATCTTTAACTAAGACTATCCAGAAACATGCGACCCATCTTTCGATCTTAAAAAATGACCATACGGTGAGCGTGTAGGAAAATTGTGCCTGCCCTTAAAGTGCTCTCATAGATCAATATTCATATACCTTCTAAATAAGATCTCCACGTTTCCAATTCTTTGAGGAGAAAGTTGCTTATAGATGGATTACTTGTAGCAGCTTTATTGAATAACTAAAAACTACAGTCTGCTCATGTCCAACAAGACAGTGGGTAAACGAACTATGGGAAATTTTGACGAAGGATTTCTAGTGAATAGTTTGAAACAAAGGAACAAAACTGGCTGGGGGTTCAGGTCAATAGAAGAGTGCTTGCCCAACATGCCCAAGCCCCTGGGTTTAATCTCTAGCACTGGAGGAATTTTTTAAAAATACATTAAAAAATCTATATTTCTTGTACTTTTTCTTTGTTTTGGTTTTTCTTTTGCTTTGTTTGAAGTTGTTGTTGTTGTTGTTGTTGTTGTTTTCCTGTTTGTTTTCTAAAGAGAAAGAGAAAGAAAACAGGCTGGAAAGACTGCTCAGTGGTTAAGAGCACTGACTGCTCTTCCAGAGGTCCTGAGTTCAATTCCCAGCAACCACATGGTGGCTCACAACCATCTGTAATGGGATCCAATGCCCTCTTCTGGTGTGTCTGAAGACAGCTACAGTGTACTCACATAGCTAAAATAAATAAATAAATCTTAAAATTAGAAGGACTTTTAAAAAGAGAGAGAGAGAAAGGATGTAGAGTTGAGAGGGTGGGGAGGTAGGAAGGAGCTGGGAGAAGCTGGAGGAGGGCAAACTATATATTGTCTGAAAAAATATATTTTCAATAAATATGTATATTTATTGTTGATATTTTAAAACATTAAAGTCAAAAACACATTTATTTCACTAGAGTCATAAATGTACTTAACATTTTTTCTTTTCTTTTTTGTTTTTGTCTTTGTTGGTTTCTTTTTTATTTTTTTCCTTCTTCTTAATTTATAGAAATTAAATCTTCCAATGATAGGCCTTCCCTCCTCTCCTCCCAGTCTCATCCTTACAATTCCCTCCTCCATCGCCCCCTTTCCTTGAGATAAGGAAACCCCTCTTTGGCTACCACCCCATCCTGGGGCATCTAGTGCCAGCATGGCTAGACACATCCTCTCCCAATGAGGTAGAATCAGGCAGTCCAGGTAGGGGGAAGAGGATCCAACGGCAGGGAACAGAGACTGAGAGAGCCCCCACTCCACTTGTTAGGAGTGTTTTTGTCTTTATAAGATTAATTATATCACTGGGTTTATTCAACTATAATCCACTTCAGTAATGAGACACGTTGGAGCATGTGAGACTGTCAAGGTGTAGACCAGAGGTTCTTATTTACTCTCACATAATTTTTAACTGTTGTGTATGCTTTCTCTAGTGTTGTTTGGTAGTGGGTTTTGTTTTGCAATGATTTCTTTTTCAGATCTTCGTTTGACTGTGTGTTGGCTTTAGCAAATAAGTTTGGAGACGTTCTCTTTTTCAAGCCATGGTGAAGCCACTGTATAGTGTTGGCCTTTTTCCTGAATAAATGTCTGGAAGCCTTAACAGCAACAACAACAAAAATAAAAATAAAACATTAAAGCCTTCATATTTCCATCTGAATTTATATCTTAGTAAAATGAACTTTCAACATTTCAGATACTCTATAGCAGGCAAAATAAAAGATACCTCCACTAAAAAATAAAAACGCTGGGCTGGGTTTCTGTCAATCAAATTCCAGAATCCCTGCCTCCCCCTACCCACCTTTTCCCACTGCTACTGAGGATTCCAGTTTAATCTCAACTGATAAAACTCAGAAGTCAGAGTTCAGATTCTCAGTACCAATGTAAAAAGCCGAGTGCGAAATGCAAAAATTCATACTTGTAATCCTAGGGTTGGTTTGTTTGTTTGTTTGTTTGTTTGTTTCAGTTCTTAAGTTCTTTATTACTGTGAATCCAAAGCCACTGGTAACCAGAACAATCCAGTAAGACAGAGAAAGTAGCAGTTTTAAAGTAAAATACACAGAAGATTGTAAGCCCAAATAAAAGCTTTTAAAAATGACCCAGACAGGGGCATTTGTTGTTAAGAAACCCCCTAGTGACCAGGGTACATTATGCAAAGCCACAGGTTTGCAAACTAGTATGAGGGCATAGGGAAGACAGCTAGGCTTTGGTGTGGGCAAAGGGTAGCTTCATGCTGCAGTGCAGAGGCTGTGGGAAGGGATGGGGGCAGAAACTGATGGTCAGAAGCTGGTAGCACATGCCCCAGTTTTGCATGATTTGTGTCAGCTTGGGCTGAGTCAGCTCCACCTCTGCAGTTAAGTCTTTAATGGTACTACTGGGGCAGAGGGCAGTGACTGGTTGCTTTAGGGAAGTGAAGGGGCAGCCAGGCCTTTCATCATCTGCAGCACTGGCTGGAGTGTGGCCACGTGGGAGGGCATCTGCAGTGGCTGGCTCCCCTGAATGATGGCTCACGATGCTGACGATGTCTAGTGAGGAGGAATGATCTCCTTTATCTGAGAGCTCTTCCCCCAAAATAGTAAATCTCAAGGTATCAAAATAATCAAATACACAGAGCATCTGGGGCTTTGACAAGGATTACCTATATATTAACAAAATTACATCGTTCATTATGGATTTCTTGGAGCTTACATTTTTATTAATAGTAAGTCATGTATAGGACAAATATCCTTATTTCCATATTTTTAAGAAATATACCATTTTTGCTGTGAACTTTCCAGTAAATTTCTTTTGTGCCCACTAGTCTTGGAATAATGTTCTCTTGTGCGATTGTTAAAACCCTGTTTTATTCCCAGTTTGTTTTTCATAAACCAGAAGTCCAGGGCTTTTGTTAAAAAGTTAAATATCTTCTCGTATTAATTCTGTATCAGAATATTTACAGTTGAGGAAAAATTATTTTGCCTGAAGTGTAAAATGATTAATGATACAGTTCACTTATACTTTACAAAAAAAGTTTACCAGATAGACAATAAATATAACAAGCACTTGGGAAAATCCTTTGAATGAAGGCCTGGGGTCATCGTGTGCATCCATTGCAAGGGTTTTGTTTTTTAATAAAAAAGGCCAGATTTGAAAATATACTCTGTCAAGAAGCAAGCAAACCAATGGTGGGTGCTCTCAACGAGGATTGCAGGGTATCCTCTGGAATGATTGACTGACTGCAGCAAATCCACCAGCAGAAGCGCTAATCTAAATCTCTTACTTTAAGACAGATTTCTTCTGTGAAGTCAGAGCACTTCGAGTTGTCTCCCAGATCTTTTGTTAAGCTCTTTCCATCCTTAATTGTAGCAAAACACGCAGCCTAGATTTTTGCTGCATGGTCAAAAAGTCCCATGTGGTGCAGCATCATCACAGCGCTAAGCAGAAGGGCCGTGGGATTGGCCATGTCCTTGCCGGCAATGTCCAGGGCTATTCCATGAACCGATTCAAAGATGGCAACACCGTTGGCTCCAATATTGCCACTTGGAGTCACACCAAGACCTCCAATCAGTCCTGCACACAGATCACTAAGGATGTCCCCATATAAATTTGGCATGACGAGAACATCGAACTGGGACAGGTTTTGTACCATATTTAAACATACAGTATCAAGGTACATCTCATTAAATTTAATATCTTTACAGTTCTCCTCAACTTCCCTGCATTTTTGCAGAAAGAGCTCATCTGACATCCTCATGATGTTGGCTTTGTGCACAGCTGTGACGTTGCTCCGGTTGTTGTTCCGAGCATACTCAGCAATGCGCTTGCTTGCTTCTTCAGTGATAAGCTTGATGCTCTGCATAACCCCATCAATGATCACATGCTCAATTCCACTGTATTTTCCTTCCATGTTCTCTCAGATGGTGACAATATTTACATCCGTGTAAGGGGTTTTATAACCTTCAATTGAGACACATGGTTGTACATTGACATAAAGGTCAAATGTCTTACGAAGCAACAGATTTATAGATGGATGGCCAGCTGCTATTGGGGTCCTTAGTGGGCCTTTCAAGCCCATCTTGTTCTTATCCATGGACTCCTTGGCTTCTGGAGGGATCATCCACTTTCCTTCTGGTCCTTGAATGGCTGTGACATTCCAGTCCTCCCACTGTATAGGTGCTTTGGCATCATCAAAAATCTTCATAACTGAGGCTGAAATTTCTGAGCCAATTCCATCTCCAGGAATTAAAGTTACTGTCTGAACACCACCAGCAAAACCTCTTGTCACCTGTTTTGTGTTGTGGAGTGCACCCAGCAGCCGAGAGACCTTGGACACCCTCACGGACCAGGCCATCTTGTCCAGTTCCCTCACCTCACCTCTGCAACAGCATCAACAGCAGGGTGCATGCGCATAGCTGATGCCCCAGTAATCCTTGTTTTAGAGAGGCTGAGACATGCTGGATCTCAGTGGCAAGCCAGCCTAGCCAAATCAGTGAGCAAAATAAGATGAAGAGCACATTGAGGAAGACACTTACTGTCAACCTCTGGTCTGTAAATATATGTGCACATACATGTACGTATATGCACACACAATTACATACACTCAGAAAAGAATATGGCAATGCTGATTGATGCTGATGGCTTACAGGTTTTGCTTTTGAGCTATTGATGGAAAGGTGGAGTTATTAAGTTGGGCAGTAGGCATAGCAGATGGAAGAATGGAGTTGGTTCATATTCCAAGAGAACTAAGCACTATGTGGTGGTTTAATCAGAATTTCCCCCACAGACTCATATATTTGAATGCTTAGTCATCAGGGAGTGGCCCTACTTGAGAAGGATTAGGAGGAATGACCTTGTTGTAGAATGGCCTTGTTGGAGGAAGTGTGGTGGGCTTTGAGGTTTCAAAAGCTGAAGCCAGGCCCAGTGTCACTTTCCTCTTCTGTTGCCAGCCAATCTGGATGTAGAACTCTCAGCTTCTTCACCAGCACCTGACTGCCTGTTTGCCACCATGTTCTCTGCCATGATGACAATGGACTAACCTCTGAAACTATAAGCCAGCCCAATTAAATGCTTTCTTTCATTCACAAGAGTTGCCATGGTTATGGTGTCTCTTCACAGCAACAGACTCATTTGTATTATTCCTTGATATTTTAATACACATATAAAATGTACTCTGGCCATTGTCATCCTGCATTATGCTTTCAAATCTCATTCTTAACTCCTGCTGAATCTTTTCTACCCAACAAGTTCCCTACCTATTTCCATGTCTTTAATGTTGCTATTTTTGTTTTTAATTTTTTTGTGACCCACTGAGTTTAATTAGGGCTGCTTGCATGAACATGGATGTAGGGTTGGTGACTAGTGCATGAGCAGTTTACCATTGGCTATAACACTGAAGGAAGTGACCCCTTTTTGCCTAGCAGCCACAAAAAGCCAATAGCTCCTCAAGTATGGATGGAACCTCATGAAGCCTCATGCCCATCCACGATGGAATGTTAATGGTCTCAATCAAGGGCAAGTCTCACACAGGTTACCTAGCTGGTGTGACTTCCTTAGGATCACAGCCATGCCATGTCTAGAAGACAGCATTTCAAAGCCCTCTCCCTATCCTTTTCGTTCTTACATTCTTTCTGCCCTCTCTTAAGCAATGTTCTCTGAGCCGTGCTTATGGTTTTAAAGAATTGTTTTCATATCACATTTTCTGAACATGATAAATGTGTTACTATGACAAATACAATAAATGTATTTCCAAGAGCTAAATAAAGGCCCTATGGGCAGTTCAGAAGCAGATGATTGAATACTTCAAAAGAGAAAGGTTGGGGAAAATTTGATAATTTAAATTACTAAAATACAAATATTTAATTTTCTTGATAAAAATTTTTTAAAGAAGATGCACAGTTGCAACTGATATTTGAACATCAAGAGGTCATAATGCTTCCAGAAATATTGGTAATTTGTACTGATATATATGCATATGTTTTTAAATTTTTAAATACACAAGATATAGTTTGTACACACCTTTAATTCTAGCATTCAAAAGACAGAAGTATGTGTATATGTATGAATCCAAGTCTAGCCTGCTCTACATAGTCAGCTTTAGGTCAGCTAGAGCTACATGGTGAGGTCAAGCCTCAAAAAAGATTCTAAATAATGAAAGCATGTCTATAGGAATTGGAAACATAGAGTCACAGAAATAGTTATTTGACTTATACTCTCTTGCAAATAATCAGGACCAAACTGGTTGAAATCATCTCATGGATATGATGACCTATTTGACACCATGATAAAATCAATGCCAAGTCCCAATGAACTACTTTTCTTTTTATTTTTTTTTATTCTCCCATTTAGACATCCAAAGCCACAATTTGAAGTTAGATAGTAGCCAGAGTCATTACAGTTTTTCGGGAAAAGGCCATGCAGTAAATGTTTTAGGAACGACAGGCCATATGTTCTCTGTCACAGCTACTGAACTCTGACACTGCAGCTGTAAAGCAGTTATAGAGAGAATATGTAAGCGTGGGTCCCAGTAAAACTTTTTATGGATGCTGTAATTAAGTTTCATATAAGTTCCGTGGTGTAGAATATTCTTTAGTAAGCTTGAAACCACTTAATGATATTAAAATCATCCTCCACTTGAGTGAGATACATAAGGAAATAATGGGCTGGATTTGGCCCAAAGGCAGTTGGATTGTGGTACTGATACTCCCTAGCTACATGACTTTTGTGAGGCCATTTAGCTTTCCTGAGTCTTTTTCTTTATCTGTGCAACCGAGGTTTACAGGATATTTAAGGCATAAAACATGGAGAAGTTCTGTTGATTTTTGAAAAGAACTTTAAAAAACCTTACTATTCAAAATATGATGAAATATACAATGTATGAAATATATCATACATTGAATGCTATTGTACAAGTGATCATTGCCATTATGATATTATGTAAGCCACATAATTATAACGCTGGCACTGAAGAGGCTGATGCAAAACTGTCCTAAATATAGCACAATTTTATTTTTAATCATTCTCCATGATCCTGTTTCATCTTTCTTAGTTGAGTGGATATGATGATAAATCAGGACTATTTGGAGGGTCAGCAGAAAGTGAAGCACAGGTCAAAGTGTAGCTCAATTCCTGTTTGAAAGCTTTCTATTTAAGCAGCACCCCCACCCCCGCCACCCCCACTCCCGAGACCTTTCAGGAGAGAGAGGCCATCTGTTCTAGATGACTCCAATTTTCACCTGCCTGGAGGCAGGAGATGATCTGGTGGTAGGATACAGAATCAGTTACTATCTGACTGAAGGTGAAAGAAGACCACTGTAAACATGCGCTGTTCTGGTGTCATTTCCATCTCCAGCATACCCAAGTAGAAAGGCAGAGTCTTTTATGAACTCTTTCATGCCCTAATGTTAGGGAGCTAGCTGATATTAGCAAGCTTAAAAGACATTAGGGCTAGACCCCTGCCTCATAATGAGCAGGTTGTAAAGCCAATAACTTCAGGACAATAATTAATGGGAAGAGGAATACAGGCTGAATCTTGTCTCTGCTCCTGGAAAGATACGTGATACCCTGAACTGCCCAGAAGGTCATTAATAGATAACTATCTGAACCTGCTTTCAGGAGCCCTAAGCCTTACATGATGACCGCCCAGTAGGAGGCTTTATGATAAAGAACAAAGATATATCACTGCCTGCCTCAGTAAAAGTTAATCCAATCCCCTGGACAGGAACACTTCCCTCAAGAAATCTGTTTCTTCTGGAGCCTTTAAAACTGGTACAAAGCCTGTCTAAATTGTAAATAATCAGAACAATTACCATCCCAGCCAGCCACCACGCCACCACTGTGTTCTCTCCACCTCCCCCTCTGTGTGTGTGTGTGTGTGTGTGTGTGTGTGTGATCTGCCTTTCTCTCTTTCCCCCTTGAAAATGCCCCACTTCCTTCTATAATGAACTCTGCCTATCTTTTACACCACATTCTCTGTATCAAGCTGAAATTCTTTTGACAGAGATCAGAAGGATCAGGGAGCCCAGGGGAGCCAGAATGAGCCTGGTGACATTAATTTGTAAAGAGCTAGTTTTGCAAGTCATTAGAATTCATGTAAGATGGAAGCTTAGCAGCCTCCCTCTTTACCTTCTGTTCTCTCGCTCCTCCAACTATATGATGCCAATACGAGCCAATTAGGAGAAAAATGAATTCAATCTACAAGCTCTTCTACTTTGCCTGGAGTAACCAGAGCCTGAACACTGTGATTTAATAGCATGTGTTTGAAGGGTTGCCTTAACGAAGTAATTATTTCATACTGAATGAATAAGTAATTTTAGAATCACATGGGTCCACGCTTGTCACTACTAAACCTTTCCCCTGTCTCCTTTATGTTTCCTCTTGTCTAGGGTTGCAGAAACCATTTAAGCCAAAATCACATGAGCAGCTTGTGCTTTGAAATGGGTCTCTAGACCTAAGTCTAGCCATAGTCTATACTGAGATGGTTAGCAAAGTGTTCAGTAAGAACGTATTCGGGTGTTTATTGCATTGTGTTGGAAAATGCACATGAAAATTATCTCTTTCTTTTTTGAGACTAAAGCTTCCTAAGCCATCATGGAATCCCAGCTCATCCTGCTTTGGCCTTCGGTGTGCTGGGGATTACAGTTGTGAGCCATCACCATCTGAAGATGAAATCTTGAGTCCTGTGTTTTAAATGTTATTATCATTCCTTTTAGTAATCCTTGTTGATATTATTTTACAATTAGAAAGTAAATTGGAGTTTCTTAAATGACATAAGTTCACTCTAACCTTACAGGTGAGTTTTTCTTTCAATACTTTGGTTGTAAAGTAAAAATATTGATAATGAGCAGTCTTACTTCAGCTAATGTCATTCAAGACAACATGATTGATCCTTTATATGGTAACTAGCATAGTTCTCATGATACACATGGGAAAAACTTTAAGAACATATATTCAGGGTTGCAGAGATGGCTCAGTGGTCAAGAGCACTGGCTGTTCTTCCTGAGGACCTGGGTTCAATTCTCAGCACCTATGTGGCAGCTCACAACTGTCTGTAACTCCTGTTCCATGGGATCTGACACCCTCACACAGACATACATGCAGTCAAATCACCAATGTACATAAAATAAAAATAAATAAAAACTTTTTTAAAAGAACATATATTCATAATTTGAATGAATAATGGAAAAGATGATTGACAAGGGTCTGATTTTTTTAATGTACAAAACCTTTATATTGTTTTGTACTTGTATATAACATTTAAAAATCTATCCCTATCCCCAATGGAGGACTTGGAGATGGGATTGAAGGAGCTGAGGGAGTTGGCAGCCCCATAGAGGGAGCAACAGTGTCCACTGGTCTGACCTCCAGATGCTCCTGGAGACTGGATCACCAACCAAAGAATACACATGGAGGGACCCATGGTGCTGGCCACATATGTGGCAGAGGAAGGTCTTGTTAGCCATCAGGGGGAGGAGAGGCCCTTGGGCCTGAGGGTGTTAGATGCCCCAGTATAGGGGAATGCCAAGGAGGGAAGATGAGAGTGGGTGGGTGGGGGAATACCCCCATAGAAGCAGAGGGTTGGGGGTGGCATATGGGGTTTCCAGAGGGGAGACTGGAAAAGGAGTAACATTTGAAATGTAAATAAAGAAAATATCCAATAAAATAAAAAAATCTATCCCTCTATGACAGATCCCTAGGATGTTAACTCAGTAGCTTTGAACAGTGCTGCACAATAAACACCAATGTGCAACTATCTCTGTAACACATTAACTTAATGTCCTTCTGGTAAATTCACAGTAGTAGGTTAAATGGTAGATCTACTTTAGGTTTTCTGAGGAACCTCCATACTGATTTCTGTTAATAGCTACACTAATTTACATTCAAAACAGTAGTGCATACAGGTTCGCTTTCAGAGTCAGCCTAGCCAGCATTTATTGTTCTTTATTTTTTTAATGACTGCCATTCTGACAGGGATGAGATGAATCTGTGTAATTTTGGTTTGCGTTTCTCTGGTGGCTATTAGAGGCAAGCCTTTTTCTATGGATTTAATGACCATTTGTATTTCATCTTTTGAGAACTGTCTGCTCATTTCATTATCCTCATATTTGATCAAGTTGTTTGGGGTTTATTGTAGTTTTTAAGTTCTTTGTATATTCTAGAAATCAATTCTGTCATATGTATAGCTACATATATCTCTTATTCTATAGGCTCCTTTGCTTGATTGTTTCCTTTGCTATGTAGAGGCACTCTTATGTAAACCCAGAACTCTGAAGGCTAAGGCAGGAGCACTGTGAGTTCCAGGACAGATTGAGCTGCGTAAACAATACCCCATTTCAAGCAACCTTCTCCACATACAACTGAAAAAAAAAAAAACTAACACAGACAGACAGGAAATAAAGAGATAGAAAGACATTCTACTACATTTCAACATTTCCTGCTCTTTCTTGATCCATTGTTCACATGCTTGTAACCCTTTGAGTATGTACCTCATAAAACAACCTTACAATTTCATTTACAAAAGGAATTTCTTCAAGAGAAATAAGTGAAATAGGTTTTTTTTGCTGAATTTTGAATTCTACTTAAACTTTTCTTCCTTTTTATTATTTAAATTTTTTCCATACAGTATATTTTGACCAAATTCTTTCCCCTCCTCCAAGTCCTCCCAGATCCTTCCCATCACCCTACCAACTCTCTCTCAAAAGAAAAAAAAAGCAAAAAAAAAACCAAAAAAAAACCAAAAACCAAAAAGACAAAAAAATACTAACCCACAGCCAAAAGAAGCATACATAGTCATGGCCAACTATTCCTGAGCATGAGGCCTGCCCTGGAGTGTGGTGGATACATTCAGTGTCGCTCCATAAGAGAAAACTGATTTTTCCCTCTCCCAGTATCAGGTGCAAATAGATTCTTCATTGGGTTACAGGTAGGACACCACTGCAGGTTGCAGGGTTCATAGCTGGCCTATATTTGAAGTGGGGGACTATGAAACCTTTTGGCCAATGACTCAACCAGATATAACCCATTCCTGGTACTGGGGTTTGTATGTGGTAACACATGATGTTTAATTGAGGCGTTCTCTCATACTATATGGTAACGCCACCTAAATTCTTTTTATACATTTTAGGTAGCTTCTAGAGTAGTAGGTTTCGATATAGCTTTTCTCAGGTCCTTTAGACCTTTTATAAATTATAAATCTTTTAACATTTTATAGATTATACGTTTTGAGGAATGTAACTTAGGGTGAGAAGGAATATAGTTAACCATATAAATACACCTAAGTCCAGTGCTCTCTTGAGAACCCTGCTTTGAGATGTTTATTGCCCTTTCCCTAAAGTCACTAACTTAGTTCACCGTGACTAGCCATGAAATGCACTGTTGCACAATCACAGATTCTGATTTTGTCAGAATGGAGAGCAGGAGGCGAGCGTGGGAAGACTGATGGAGCAGCTGTACTAAGCTGTGTCACCCTGGTGCAACTGACTGGATCTCACTGTCTTTTAATTTACACTTCCCTGGTAACCATTGATGCTGAGCTCTATTGACTTTCCATCTTGCTCACGTGGCCCTTTTACAAATTATAGAGTGATTCCTTTGATTCTCAAAGTGGACTGATATAAATCTAGTAGTCACAAGTCAGGCAATTTTTTTCCCCTAAGAAGGACTGCCAAGGCTATGGAGATGGCTCAGTCAGTAAAGTGCTTGCCTCTCAATCACAGGGACCTGAGTTCAATCCCCAGAATCGGTGAGTTTTTAAAAGATGAGCTTCAGAAATGTATGCTTGTCATGTTAGAGCTAGGGAAGTAGAGACAGGCTGATGATAGATTCCTGGGGCTCACCAGCCAGCTAGCCAGTCCAGCCTAACAGGCAAGCGGCAGGCCAGTGAGAGACTAGGTCTCAAACAACCAAGCAACAGCACCTGAGTTTGACCTCTGGTTTCCACATGTATGCACACACACATACACACCTGTAGACCTGTACACCCAGACACATGTGTGTACACCTACATATGTACATGCAAGTGTGCATGAACACACATATAAAGAAGTATTATCAGATAAAATATAGATGTCCAGTTCAATTTGAATTTCAAATAAATATCAAATAAACTTTAGTGTACATATGTCCCCAAAATATGAGATACATATACTAAAAAAGTTAGCATCTAGTAAATTGAAGCCAGGGATACTACTTACCATCCCACAAGGCACAGAAAGTTTCTCAAAACAAAGAATGATTCTGCATAAAATGTCAGTACCAGTGCCCAAGCTGTGAAACCCTGCCTCAACCAGTTAGGAAAACAAACTCCATGAAATGAAATAAAGCTAATTATGCAAAAGACCTGGTGGCCTGGAGGAAGGGAGGCCTCTCTTCCCAACCAACACAGAGAATTGAGGAAGAGTCAACATCATCCACCTATTTATCAGTAGTGACTAAGGCCTGCCTTAGTTAATATGATGGAGAGTCAGTATGCCAGGACCTCTCCACAGGCAGGGAGGGACCCAACTAGATGTCAGGGAAGCTGCCTTCAAACACAAGAACCACAAACAGCATCATGTTCCTGATGAAATCAGAGCAGATTCTCTTAGGCAAGAGCCACAAAGATCCTAACAATATCAGATAATATCAGCACGCACACACACACACACACACACACACACACACACACACACACTTCCTGCCCACAGGCTAAGGGGGACCCCATACAGCTCCATTCCCATGAAGTGAATAAAATTGGTGGAACATTCAGACACACTGAATGAAAGATAGCTTCCTCTTCTGTCAGCCAACTCTGCACTTCTTGCCATTGTCTCTCAGTCAAACCATGCAGTCCTGTGGGTGCCATGATAACCCTGACCAAACTTCTCTGTGCATGAGTCATCAGCCATACAACAGAGAGAAACTTGATGTGGAGTGACCCCAAATTCCAGCATCCAGCCTTCTGGAATATTCCTTCTGAAAAACTGTCTCTTCTTCCTGCTTCATTTTTACCTGCCATTATTTATGCAATATCCTGATGGCAAACCAGTTTACATGAGAAATTCTGTGTGCAGGGAAATGAACAATTCAATTATTCAGAGAGCTCCTTGTCAACTATATGAAGTTGCCACAAGCGATTCTGTCAAAGATAATTTAATTGCTCAGAGCCATCTTCAAACTCAAAAGACGTCAGACAATTATTTCCTTCCAGTGACAAAAACAAGGACCAGGCTAATTTATCTAGAAAATATCACTGATACTTGTGCTATATGGATTCTTCTCATCGATATGGGGCTGTTTTTCATTCCAGGTTTTGTGGCCATGTGTAACTAAGTGGGGTTTAGTTTCTCTGATAGGAATCTGCCCCAGAAAGCTAAGCATTTCCAAATAACTGCATTTTGTTAATGAGTGTCAGTGTATATCAGTAACCTGGGCTCTTCAGAGGTAGAAGCAGGCAGATTAGAAGTTCAAGGCTAGCCCCATCCACATGAGACCCTGTCTGTAAAATAAAACAAAAATGAGTATCAGATTTAATTGCTATTGATGACTCTAGGAGTATTTAGTACTGATTCATAAAAATTTTAAAGAAAAAAATTATCTTTTCTTCTGTTTAAACATTAACTTTATGTATTTTCAACTAAGCACTATTTTTGCCTCGAAAGTCTTATATTTCTGTGATGTACAAATTGAAGCAAGTGTACAAAGTACCTAACATTTGTACTATGCAAAAGATGCAGAGCTCTGCTGCCTAGAACAGCTCTTCCCAAGCAGATAGTTGTTTGTTTGTTTGTTTGTTTGTTTTTTCTAGAAGTTAGAGTACTCGGTGAAGCATAATAATGAGGAAATAAGCAGCTCTTTTTGTTCCCACTGGCTTTGTATGCATGACAGCCACACAGACTCTGTGAGAAAGTAACATTGAATCAGCGTATGTGGAAACAGTAGTGTCCCACAGTCAGTATGTATGCAGTAGAGCTATATATTCGGGTATTCACTTCAGTGCCAAAATTGTCAATCTATGTGAACTCCTCATCCCGGTACTCTCATTTTATAGCTTGCCAAAATTCAATAAAATGATCGTTTGTCCCAATAACACCTTTATTACAATACCATAGAAATTTCCAGATACCTAATTATTAATTATTTAATTGTTTTTGATTCATCTTGCATATGTGGTACATGTATACATATATGGACGCATGGCTGCACACATGCATGTGGAGATCAGAAATCAATATCTGCTGTCTTTCTCAATCACTCTCCACCTCGTTTGTTTACATAAGGTCTCTCACTAAACCTGAAACTCACAGATTCAGTAGACAGGATGTCCAGCAAGCCTCAGGGATCCTCCTTGACTCTGCCCACCCTCCACCTCGGTGCTGAAATTAGACTTGTGTACCACTGTGCCTGGCTTATGTGGGTGCTGGGGATCCAAATTCGGGTCCTCCTGTTTATACAGCAAGCACTTTATCCATCCCTCCAGCCTGGAGACAGAGTTTTATTGTCCTTTCTTCCCTGCATCATGTGAAGTATGCATTAGTATGAAGATGTTTCTCAGGGAACATTTAAGTCTTCCTGAACAGTCTTGAAGCATATTGGGTCCCAAGGAAGTGACTCCACACAAGGCTTATGTCTCAGATACTTTTCTTTCACTGTGAAAAAATACCATAACCAAAGCAATTTATAAAAAAGGAAAAAGGAAAGAAAGAAACAAAGAAACAAAGAAACAAAGAAACAAAGAAACAAAGAAAGATTTTGATTACTTGGGGCTCACAGTTCCAGAAGGTTGTAATTCATGACCATCATGGCAGGAAGTATGGCTGCAGGTAAGCAGGCAAGGCACTGGAGCAGTAGCTGAGAGCTTTTATTGACCCACAAGCACAAGGCAGGAAGCGAAAACCAACTGGAATGGCATGAGCTTTTGAAACCACAAACTCTACCTGCAGTAACACACTTCCTAATCCTCCCCAAACAGTTCCACCAATTAGGAATGAAACATTTAAATATATGACCTTATAAGTGCCAGCACAGCCAATGACAGCATTTGCCCGCTTCCTCAATCAAGACTATGGTCCCAACCAGAAATGATGTTCTAAGAGCCAGGAATGGGCTGTCTCCTGTGATCACGGGTTATTTGGGTCAGGGTCTTTACTGTTCCATACACTTACGTGGTCGATATCCACACAAATCAGTTTAGTTCACATCTAAATTGAATGTGCTTGGAAAGGAGAGCTTCACTGTATCTGTCATAACAATCAAATCATGCCCATGCTTCATCATTTGAATCTGATTACCACCTCTACATTCAATGTTTCCAAATCAATCCCTGAGTGTAAAACCATCTTCCTGACCAGTAATCTGTAATTCACCCCTTTGTTCTCCCAAGGATCTTTTATTTACAAAGGATTCTTTCTTAACTGTTCATAAGTCTGCTGTCTTTACTTAATAAACAAAAGGGAAAGAAAAAAAAACATGTTTGTGTACTTTAAAAAGCTCATGAAGACTGAAGCCTTTGGGAGAAGGGGCTAGCTCCTTGTCTCAAGCCCCATCCACTCCCAAAGAACTGCTATCTGCCCAGAAAGAGGGCAAGTTGAACCTGGGCAAAGGACAATGATGGAAGGAGGCAATTAGAGAGGTCAGTTTAAAATGGTAAAATGGGCCCAAAAGTGAGTCCCCGAGACTACACTGCAAGGTGGGCCCGGAGTCCTTTTCAACTCAAAATGATAGCTACCTCAAAATGGCACCTGTGCAGCTTCTCTGCCCTGTATGTGTTCTTGCATCCCAACAGTAATCAGCTCAGGACTGAGTATACATTTAAAAAGCCAGGCTTCAAGCTCAGACTCAATAATCCATTATTTTTAGAACAAGATTAGGAATTGTCATCTATTGCTCAATTTCCTGTTTGCCTCAAATCAATCTCTTAAAAAGACAGCATAAGGTTTCTAAAACAGAACGCTACCAGCACACAGAATTTCAGAGTGGGCAGCTCTATCAATCTGAGGAAAGCCTGAAAGACAGCAAGATGTGGAGAGGGATGGCCTCTGGGCCTGTTTTGACAGGTGGTAAAAACTATGAGTCTTAGAAAAAAAAAAAAACTTAGAGAGTTAGATAGCTCTCTGTTTTGCTTGGGAACAAGCAAATAGCATAATGTCTGCGAATTCAACACCCCTTTGAGTAAAAGGTTCTGGGGAGATGGCTCAGGCAGGTCCTTAGGATTCAACATACAAAGACTCTCTCTCTCTCTTTTTTTTTTTTTGGAGACAGGGTTTCTCTGTATAGCCCTGGCTGTCCTGGAACTCACTCTGTAGACCAGACTGGCCTCGAACTCAGAAATCTGCCTGTCTCTGCCTCCCAAGTGCTGGGATTAAAGGCGTGCGCCACCACTGCCCGGCACAAAGACTCTCTTATTGAAACAAAATAAATGAATATTTTTTGTTCTTCAATCCCAGTACTAACCAGACCTAATCCACTTAGCTTTGGAGATTAGGGTGGTGTGGCCATAGACTATTTCTGATTCATTTTTATCTTACAGATTAAAACAGGATGCACTGAGAAGGAAACTAAATAATCCTAAGAACCCATATCAGCTAGATGACAGCAAAAGGCAGCTGCCCGCAAAGGCCACTTTTCTCTCAGGCTTTTCCTAATTTGCATTTCCATACTTCTAAAGGTGAATCAATGGTCACACCTGCATTTCCAACATTGCCAAGAGTAGGGGCAGTTGTGATTCTTTTTCTCTTCCTACAACTTTTGGTTGTATAAGGAATTTGCTCTGTGTTTAGTGAATAGTCAATGGTAACCAAGGACATTCAGTTTTAAGGCCATTCTAGAAACTTTCTCCATTGACCTGATTCTTTTCATCAGGCTACATCCTCGGTGCTAAATTCCTATTCACTGGAATCCACATATAAAAAAGCATACATCAAGTTGTGGATCCAAATACACACACACACAAACACACACACAACAACAACAACAACAATAACAACTCCCACACCTAAGGCTCAAGGAACAGGAAGGAAAAGGTGGTAGAAACACTATAAAAGCCAAAGGACCAAGAAAATTGCTGTGAGATTGTGTCTTCTAGGAATTTCATAAGCTACACCCATAAAGTCTCACCTACATGACTGCTTAAACCTGAGATGAATATGCACAGCAAGAGACATGCTAACATGGACTGGGAAAACCCACCAGGACTCTGCCATATGCATAGAACTACAGACAACTAAGGAATTGTAAGGATGGGAGAAATAGCCTTCCCCAGGAAAGAGCACAACAAGTGTTTGTCCAATACCAAGTGGTCAGTGCTGAGAACATACATACAAATAAGATTATATGGACTATGGACTGAGCAGGTTGTGTTTATGTATTTAGGAATATAGATAGATAGATAGATAGATAGATAGATAGATAGATAGAGGTGTGATATAGTATATATTACATTGTATATGACTATGGATATAATGTATATGTATGTAACAACAATGAGAAAATAGGTCATGCATTTGAAGCAGAACAATGAGAGAAAGATGTGAAGAAAGGGAAAGGGGAAATGATATAATTATATTATGATCTCAAAAAGTAAAAGAAGTAAAAACAAAAACATACATGAAGTCTGTGGAAAGGCTAAGAAACTAAAGGATCACGATGGCATTGTTATGTGTTTGGTCCAATGTTGTCTGAACACTTAGTTCCTAGCTAGTGGTGCTGCTTGAGAAGATTGTAGGACCTGTGAGGCATAGGGCCAGACTCATATAAGTCACTGCATATGGCCTTTTGACAATCACAGCCTGGCCTTGCTTCTCATCCCACTCTACTTCCTGATCCACAAAGATGTAAGAACGTTCTGTCACAAGTTCCTGCCACCGTGCATGAGCCTCTCCACCTGCCTGGCTTTCCCAACTCTATGATAGATTGTGCCCTCTAAACTGTAAGCCAAAATAACCTCTTCCCTTAGTATGATTCCTTGGATATTTTATTATAGGGCCAAAAAAAGTAATTAGTACTAGGCCTGTGACCATCTGCCAGAGAAGAGAAAATGGCACAAGATCCAGAATCATCAAGAGCAGCAGAACTAATGTCTTGTATAATCTAAAATAGATCCAAAGAGGAAGAACGTGTAATAGTGGCCCCAAGGGAGGAGAGAGGATGGAGAAATGGTAATCAAAGTTTCAGTTATACAGATGAGGGAGTTCTGTGGGTCTAAAACACAATATAATATAGTGAAGGACCTTGCATTCTAGTTGGCAAAGATACATTTGCCACAAAACAGCAAGAAAGGGAAACAGGAAGGGAGGGAGGGATTGTTTATTGTAATCACTTCACAATACATATGAGCATCAAAGCACCAAGCTATATGTATATCATGCCAATTATCAATCAAATTTCGGCAATGCTGACACAGGAGTCAACTGAGAAAATTGCTTCACTGCTTTCCCCAAAGCCAGCTTGGCCTTGAGGACATTTAATGCTCTAGTAAGACAGGACCTAACCAATTCCAAGTTTTAACTAAGCCCTGTTCCCCTCGGTAAGACTCTAGAGAGGTAGCAGGGGCTTAATCAGCCCCTCCCTTCCAGTCTATGTGCTCTCTAACCTGTTTCTTCCAAGAGGGGAGGGGTGCCCATGTGCTCGGAGGGCGGAGGGGACCCTGGTGGAATATCTCAAAGTTCCCGAGCTGACTTCTCACCTCTTATTCATACAACCAGGAGAACTCTGAATGCTCACAATGAATTGGCTCTTCTCTCGCTCTCTGAAGCACCATTTCTTTACCAGACAGCTGTATGCTCACTCCAAATCACTGGTGTCTGTTGGAGAGTTCTTTCCACCTGTCAGTTTTTATTGCTATGTGAGATGGTAGCATGATTTTCCAGTGGGTGACCCAAGCAGCATAAAGCATACACCACACTCCACAAACACAAGCAACTCAAAGCAGAAGCAACGTGTGTTGCTGCTGAGTCCGTAGGTTCAGAGAACACACCCTTTTACCTGCTCGCCAAGACTAGGGCTTCTCATAGTCCCCCAAACAGGTGGGTACATCAGTCAGGGTTCCTCCTGCTCTCACTATTCTCCTCAGAAAAAGCAGCAGGAAAGAGCAGTCTCACATAACCTGGAACCAGAAAGTTGGTAATCAGATTGAGAGTTGATCATTTCTAAAACTTTCTCTTCACTTACAAATTAGGGATGAACATGTGTGTTTACACAAACGATTCAAACTAGTTAATTCAAATCTATCACTTGGAAATACTCGGAAGGGAAAGGTCTATATTTGTATTGAAAAATTTTAAACGCAGTGAAATATCAAAGATGCCAATCGAAGTAGTTCCCGTAAACCAATATTTGTGACTAATGCCATAGATCATGTGATGCTTCTTAAAGAAGCCAACAGTAATGAGGGGTTTCTGTATTCAATATTAAAAGTACAGACAGTATAACAAAGCAATAAATACCAGAAAATCAGAAATAGATGGAAGTACAAGGTGATAATCCAAATCTATTTTATTGTGGAAAAATACAAAATCAGCCTTGGTATAAAGATTCTTCAGTATTTAAAAATATTCATGTAAACAGGAACAAGATAGACAGTCTTCTTGAATTTTCAGTTTTCCAAATTTAGCTGCTTAAATCAGTCCCATTATTAAAGCATCCTAGAAATTAAAGATGGAAATATTCTTTCAGAATGATCATCTAGTTCCGGGAGGTATCACAGAATTGTTCCTTGCAAAATGCTTCCTTGTTCTTGGTACACTGTCAATTCAAGAACAAAGAGTTACTCTTAGTTCAAGCTGGACCAAGCTGCCCTGACAGCTCCAGAGTTATTGCGGAGATTCTGTATTCAGGAGGGAGGATGGAACAAAATGATTGGGAGACTGGAGCCAGAGATGTTCTGGGAAAGACTTTCTGTGTTCCACAGCTTTTCTTCACATTTCTTTTTCTGTCTTTTGGCAGCATCCCTCCCACCCACTCTTCATGCCAGTAAACAGATGATTCTGGAAAATGAGAACATTATATGTCCACTCATTCTTTTTCCTTGGCGTTCCTATCTCCGAACCAGAAGTCTGACTACTTGAAGAGTTTCTGTTGAATGTTTCTGCAGCCTGCTGAGAGTTGCCCCTACCATGCTCCTTCATTTTCTTATACTCAATGTGGTAAGGCAGAATGCCAGTGGCCTGTTTACATGTTCAATGCTCTATGTTGAAGCAAACATTGCTCACCCCTTTCAAGTTCCCATTGCTGCACCTTGCACACAAGTGTCTAAGTTTCTGTTGTTCAATAAAAATGTTTCCCTCCTCTACACACTAGCTTAAGGGACATTAAGGCAGTGTGACATAGGATTGGTACAGCTTTTTAAAGGCCTGTGTTGAAATAGGGGCAATTCACTAGTTTTAATACTTACTATCTACTATGTAGCAAAGCTGTAAACTAAGCCCTGGGAAGCTCTGAAAATGATACCTGGTGTTATCTAATATCCATTTGGCGCTATAGAAAAAGTCATAATCCAGCTAGGAAAAAGAACTTGTAATTGTGGCATGAAAGACATGCCCACAGAGAGCCTAGGGGATGGAGGGACTTTGAAATTTGCTCATTTATATGTAAATGTTAAGGTGGACTTGTGCTTCCAGGAAATTTTAACAGAAACTAGAAAACTGATTCCCAAAGTTACACACCCACAAGCAGCACAGGAATTTCAATTGCTTCACATTCTCACTAACTTGATACTGTCTGTTTTTTAAAATCTTATTTTCATGTATATAATGGCACTGAACTTCTGTCTTAGTTAGGGTTTCACTGCTGTGAGCAGACACCATGACCAAGGCAACTCTTATAAGGACAACATTTAATCAGGGCTGGCTTACAGGTTCAGAGGTTCAGTCCATTATCATCAAAGTGGGAGCATGGCAGCATCCAGGCAGGCATGGTGTAGGAGGAGCTGGGAGTTTAACATCTTCATCTGAAGGCTGGTAGCAAAATACTGGCTTCCAGGCAGCTAGGATGAGGGTCTTAAAGCCCACACCCTCAGTGACACACCTACTCCAATAAGGCCATACCTCCTAATAGTGACACTCTCTGGGCCAAGCATATAAAAACCATCACATCTTCCACTGCAGTTCTATTTTTAATGTAATTTATTTATTTTTATTTCATGTGCATTGGTGTTTTGCCTGTGTATATGCTTGTGTGAAGGTGTCAGATCCTCTGAAAATGGAGTTACAGGCAGTTATGAGCTGCCATAAGGGTGCTGGGAACTGAACCCTGGTCCTCTGGAAGAATAGCCAGTATCCTTGGCCACTGAGACATCTCTCCAGTCTCCCTGCAGTTCTTATTTATACTTTTATGATACCTACTTACATTGAACACCTTTTCAGGTGCTCACCATTTAGTTAATTTCATTTGTTTTTTTTTCTTTGTTTTATAGAACTACAAATTGAATTTATGGTTTCCTACATATCACCAAAGTACTCTAGCTTTAAGCTACAAGCCTAGGCTCCTCTTCATTTTGAGACTGGGTCTCACTGAATTGATCAAGCTAACCTTAAACTTCCTGCATAGACCATGTGGCCACTGAACTTGTGATCCTCCTGCCTCAGTCTCCTGCATCATCACACTCAGTACCACAAATCAACAGAATATGATATTTTGTAACATACATGTTTAGTCAATTTTTATTTTTGTCCTCTCTTATAAATTTAAGGACATTCTAGAACATTCTTTACATATTTTGGTTATAAAATGTATGTATATTTGTGTCTGTATACACATATATTTACAGCAAGTATGTTCTCAGAAAAATTAATTTTCTTTTGTACTTGGTACAGAAATTTTAGGGTTAAGTTAGACCACTCACTGGTCATAGGGTAGAACAAATCCTGGAGAATTTGTTTTATAGTCTAACTGCCAAACATGCCTATATAGGTTATAATAAAGTTAAAATCCTCTGTCTAATAAGAGGTTGAGCTTTACTGGTATCTTAGTAACTATTTTAGACAGACTTGGAACCAAGAGCTAAGACAGGTTGTGTCAATAATGGACAGAACCACACCTTGAACGGGCTCTGTAGTTATTATAATACCTCTTGCTCAATCTTTAAACCAGCAGTTCTCAACCCCTTTGGGGATCTTTTGTAAGACTCTGGACACAGGGAGTCAGGAATTGATGCAAAATACAAGAGAAATTTATTGATTCATCAGCATGCTGAGAACACTCGACATACCAAGATGGGAGGGCGACCTCGTGGAGCCCATTCAGGCACCTTATATAGGATTTTAGAGCAGCCGCCATTAGGTACAATGTGATTGGCAGAACAGTGTGACTTTTAAACTGATTGGTCTTTAGGGAATGAGGTAGCAGGGTCTTAATCAGCCCCTCCCTTCCAACCTACGAGCTTTCTAACCTGTTTCTTCCATGTGCTCAGAGGGGGGAGGGGACCCTGGTGGAGTATCTCAAAGTTCCTGAGCTGACCTCTCACTTTCACTGGGATCACTTATCAGATATCCTGCCTATCAGATGTTTACAATTCAGAACAGTAGCAAAATCACAGTTGTGAAGTAACAACGAAAATAATTTTATGGTTGGGAGTCACCACAACATGAGGAACTGTAATAAAGGGTTGCAGCATTGGGAAGGTTGAGAACCACTGGTTTAAACTGAACCTCATGTCTGAACATGGACTTGGGAGTTAGTATATTTATGTATTCCTGCTTTTCTCTACTATCTTCTATTAACTCTACTGTCTATAATTGGCATATTAGACATAACTAGCAGATAACTCTGGCACTGTTCAATCTGCCAGAGACCCAGCTTTGACACTAAAATTCCTAGTAATAGCTCTCTAACTCCTACCTCTATCCTGGGTGACACCACTTAAAAGCATGACTTCTCTCCAGTGGACATCCATTGTGACTATCTCTGGAAGGCCCCAGCTCTGAGGGTCTTCTCTGATCAACATACTCCAGGTCTGTAGCTCATATAAACTTACTTACAGAGGCAGTAAGTCATAGTCTCCTGGCCAAGTGCTGCCTAAATAAAGCTTGCTGACAGTTCACAATCATGTTTTCTCCATGGTCAGCCCTGAAATCCACACATACTATGCCTATTCATCTTAGGCTTTTTTTTTTTTCAATTTAACAATATATTTAGGGATAAATGACCTCATTCCTCTCTACACCTGCATAGTACTACATTGTGTGAGCATGTCAGCATGAATTTAACAGATCCCTGTTGATGGACACTTTGATTGCTGCCAATATTATGTCACCACAATAACACTGGAATGAATACACTTGTGCATTCATTACTTTATTCTTGTGTGGGCAGACATGTAGGATAAATTCCCAGGAGTTGGATTACTGGGCCAAAAGGTAAACACATTTGTGTATCTGAAACTCAGTGCCAAATTGCTGCTCTTAGCAACCATATATGAGGGGGTCTGTTTTCCCACAGGCATGCCGTTTCCCAATCTCCTAGGTGAAAATAAACTAACTTCTCATCTTACACTTTTCACATATTAAATACCCAACATGGTATTCATGAACACTGGATCGTGACACTCTTAAAAGTCAATTTCCTACTCTTCTTAGCATTCTGTTGCTGAGCTAGCAAAGTTTCTTGGACAACATAGCTTCCTCCACATCCCTCCCCCAAGGGGAGGGGGGAGGAATCACATTTTCTGGGTTGAATCCAGTCCCACATGAGCCTAGGGAGGCCCATGGGGTCTTTTCATTGTGGTGTGCCTGCCTGTCTTTCAACTGGCTGTCAATTTTCTCCGGAGACTGGGGCTGCCTGCCCACCCACAGAGGCAAAAGGCCTGAGAATAAATGCAGCACACCATCCCCAGGAGCTCAGGACCAAAGCCTGAAGGGCCATGGCATTTGAATAGCTCAGCAAGGTTGTAGCTGGGAGGGTGGGGTGGTGCTCTGAGACACAGCGTGTACACTGAGAACTCCTAAGGGGATGAAACAACACCAGCTGTTCCTTGCCCATTGTGGGAAGCTGCTTGCTATTACCACCTGTATTTGCTTTTTTGCCCTTCTTCCCTGTTCTCCATCACTTCCCCTACTGCATTTGGTGAAATCTCCTTGAATCATCTTCTAAATAAACAACGTGAACATTCTTAGGGTCTTTTTCTGGGGAAACTAAAACAACGGTAGTAAATAGCCTTTGTAACTGATGATGCTCCACACCTCCTGGCTCCAAGAAATGTGCAAAGTGAATCTAGTCTTTGAGGTGAGCACAGAGAACAGGGAAAGAAGATGTGTATGCAGTTGGCCCTCCAAATGGGATCCAATGAATGTGGCGACAAAATATTTGAGGAAAGAAGTTGCATCTGAGCTGAACATCTAGATGCTGGTTCTTGTCATTACTCCCCTAGGTAATGTAGTGTAGCAACCATTTGCATAGCACTTACAATGTGTTAAATATTGGAAGTAACTTAGTATATAGGAGGCTGCTTGAGCTTTATATGCAAATACCATGCAATTTCATATAAGCTACTTACGTATGCTCAAATTGGTACTAGCATGAGTCCTGGAACTAAGGGATTACACTCTCCCATATACAGTGTGTGTGTGTGTGTGTGTGTGTGTGTGTGTGTGTGTGTGTACATGCGCATACAGGTGCACACACCTATGTATTAGTGATAACACAAGGCTATGCAAAACAAGTGATAGATAAGCATAATAGCTTTCATCCATAGCATATACTATGTTACAGGCACTATACGTCCTCCTTATGCATTGATTCATTTGATGGGAAACCCTGTAACTACAGTATCATCATCTTCAGCTCATAAATGAAGAAAATAAGACACCAAGAGTTGAACTAAGTTGCTGAAGGATCTGACTCCTAAGTTTGTGCTCATGCCCATCACCCCATGTTGCCTGTGGAGAAGTACCTGAGAAGTTCTAGAAATGACAGTTCACTGTTGGCTCTTCGCAGCAGGAGTCTTGAAAAAAGGAACATGGGATTATGCCTAATTATTGAGGGTTAATCTTCTTAGGACCATCAAAGCATCCATTCATGTCAGCTAGGATATTGCCAGAACAGAAACTTAATACACAACCAAATATGACTTAAGCAACAGGGGTCTACTATTAAGCCTCATATAACAAGAAGTCCTGGAGGCAGGAGGTTCCAAAAAGTTTATTCAGCACTCAGTAATATGAGAGCAGCAGCAACTCTTGTCTTTGTTTCCCACAGGAGTCTGTCTTTTTTATATTTCTTGTGGGACTCTGATGGGGTCTTGTGTAGGCACCTCGACTCCAGATAGGGATAAGACAAGTCTGTCCTGGAACTTCCCAGACGCTAATCCCCCCTTTCCCACTGGCCAGAATAGTGGCTCCTAGTCTAGACACAAGAGAAACTTGAGCAGGAAAGTTTCTGGTACTCTCTACCATAGAAGATGGGTAGAGCTGAAGGCAAGAAAATTCCCAACAGGACACAAGTAAAAGGAGACTGCAACAGGAAGCCAACCATGACAATTCCGTTTCATTTAAATCCCATGTGGAAATTTTCTTTCTTCCTTGGTTCTGCTGAAGTTTGAGAAACCCAGAACCTGACTATTTGCAAAATCTCTGGTAAAACAATAGGAGGTGGTGTGCAGAGTCTAGCCAGAGAACAAACTACTTGATGATATCCTCTTTCAGGGCTGTTTGCCAGAAACCAGCACATAAGGCAACCAATCCTTGCTCTTTTCATGGTGGCAGCATGTGGACTACATTTAAGAGGCTTCAGAATCTGCCTACCAAATCCAGGCCAGAGCAGAAAAAGTGGGATGGGGTTGCTGGGCCTAACTTACTGGTTTGTTAAGGGCTTATTCTACTTAGGGCAGTGCTTTGAGCATTTCCAAGAAGAGATGATAAGAATGTTTCAGCTGTGTATCCTGACCTCAAGAAAGATCTGGTAGTCATAGTATGAACTTAGTATGTGCAATATGCCAAGCCTTTTCAAAGTAATTCACATTGCTCTTGAATTTGCCATGTATATTTAGTCTTCACTGTATCCTGTAAAATAAGCTGCGTTTATTACTATCTCCACTTACCAATATGAAGTCTAAGACTGAAGGAAATCTGTGCTATTTAAACCATGGCAAGTTTAAATAATCTTGAGACTGTAGTCAAATATTGTTGAATGATTTTATAAAGTCTCAAATCCAATTAATAATTTAAGTCATTGGCTATAAAAAATGACGTTTCAGAAAAAGAAACACAGGGTATCATAAATATTATATGGCTTTATAAAGATCAGGGCACACATAAATTCAAACTGACATTTTTAAAAAATAATAAGTCTAACCACAGGTCAAGCAGACAACGAGATCTGCCACCAACACAGGACTAAGCTCCCTGGGTAGAAAACACCTGGAAGATCATTCACTGTTTACAGGGAGATGTGTTCATTCGATATAGGGAGCCAGATGAATACCCAAAAGGTCAGAGAAACAAAATATTCAAGAGTCTACTGAAACCTATTTTCTGCTCTCCAAGGACACTTCTCAGAACCCCATCCTGAGAGAGCATGAAAATTCAAAATGGCTGCCAGAAATGCTGAGTGATCTCAGCTGTGTTGAGTGGAAGCAATACAGATGCTCTCGTGGAAGTACTGAAACTTTCTTCCCTAAACTTGGTTTGACCAGTTTATCTCTGTCTACCTGGAGCTGTCCCTGATTTAGTGGCTGAACTCCCACATACTGAGCCAACTCTCAGTCCTGGGAAAAGTAGGATGCTTGCTCATTCTACAAAAGAGATTCCCTTAAATAAGAAATTCCCATAGCAACAACTTTTGAAGTACCAATCAAAGTTCTTATATGTTGGGTTTCTTGCTGGAGTTGGGAAAAACTGCTAGTTAATGCAGAGGTCCTGAGCTGTCCAAAACCAGTAGCCACTACCTATAGGTGTCTACTAAGCACTTGGAATTTACATATCCAAACTGAGGTATGCTGGGCTGGGGTGGGGAGTCAGATGTAAAATAGTCACTCAATTTTTAAATCCATCACTCCCCAAATATAAAAGCTTTAATATGTATTATGCTGATTGTGTCTTTGAAAGACAATATTCTATATATATTGGACTAAGTGAAAGATACTCTTGTGTTTAATTGTACCTCTTATTTCTTTTAATGTGGCTTTTCAGACATGAAGATGGCATGCATAGCTCTCATTCTATTTCAGTTAGAGAAGGCCCTTACTAAAAAGATAATTCTAAGGACAGTGTCTTTATTAAAAAGCTATTGGTTTTTTGTTAGTATCTACAAAAGCAAGTTAAACAGTAATTAGCTGAGCTGGTGGGAGGTATGTAAGAGAGAGGTGGTTTGGAGGCATTGCCTTGATGCTGCTGGGGCAAAATAGTGACCAAAACACAGTCAGGCTTTCTTAGGACCAGTGGCTCCAGGCCAAGCGACAGTGTGCATAAAAATAACTCCGATGACTTCACTGCTCTGAACATAAAGGCTGCTGGCTCCTTTCATACAGTTTGAATCTTTTATGACCCTATGATATAAAACACACTTTTAAAAGCAATAACTAATGTGCTCTAAAGGCTTTTATTTAAAAAAACAAAAAAACCAAAAAAAAATAACAAGCTTTTGAATTTTGACCAAGTCTTGACTTCTCAAAGAATGTAATGATAACAATAGCTTCTGTGGGCAAAAATCACATTTGCAAGGTTTCTATGCGGTTTTTCTTCAGCTATTTCTGTTTGAGAGTAATTAGGCTGGGAGGTTATCTGA
The DNA here is from genome assembly GCA_019843965.1 of Rhynchomys soricoides. Taxonomy (NCBI): domain Eukaryota; kingdom Metazoa; phylum Chordata; class Mammalia; order Rodentia; family Muridae; genus Rhynchomys; species Rhynchomys soricoides. Next base: position 3,225,682 of record JADRCH010007686.1, on the reverse strand, counting down.
ACTCTGCTGCTTTGTTTGGGGGCATGTGTAGTTGTCCGCAGGCATTCACGCATGCATGTGTACAAGCACGCATGTGTGTCTATGTGTGTCTGTGCATATGTCTGTGTGTATCTGTGTATGTCTGGGGGTGGTTGAAGGTAGGTGTCTTTGCCTTAGTTTTTGAAACAACTTCTCTCACTGAACCTAGAGTTTACTAATTTGGCTAGTGAGCTCCCAAATCCTCCAGTCTCTGCCTCCCCAGTGCTATGATTATAGGAATATGTTGTTGGGCCCACCTTTTTAGGTGGGTACTGAAGATCAGGTCTTCATGGTATCTTCCCAGTCCTGAGCTGCTCTTTTGTACATATATTACACAGGAGAAGCCGACCCCTGGACAGATCTCTTCACAGCTTAGCAGCCATAGCCTGTGAATGCCTTGAAACCAGCTGTGCTATATTCATACCTTGGAAATTGGCAAAGGCACCAATCAGGCTGGTTTATTTTGTTGTTACTTGTTTAGTTCTACTTCTCGAAAGCTGTTTATTAAATATTTAACAGTGTAACATTAGGTACAACTCCAAAATATGAGGCAAAAAGAGAAAAAAGACATGTTCTAGAAAACATTAACAGAACACACATTCTCTGCATACAAGAATTGATTCTCTTGAAAGCTCCTTTAAAATTAAAGAATCTGTGCTAGCTTCAGCGTCTGTGTTACAAGAAAGTACCTATATTACTTCTTTCTCTTCACAAGGCAAAGACAAAAATCATTCAAACCTGAGTGAGCTGTCATATCCAGGAAGGGAGAAAGCCATCCCCACTGTTCTAATACAGTTGGTGTGTCTAGATTTCTCTCACATCTCTTCCTCCCCTTCCCTTCTATAACTTGTGCCCCTCCCCTTTTATGTGAGCTATTATACACATACAAACACAGAGATATTTTCATTACATAGATTTTAAGAAAAAGAACTAGAAGTTCAAGAAACCAAATAACCCATGCAAAGAATTTATTCCCCCCCCCCAAAAAAAAGGGGTGGGATAATATGCTTTATTTTCCTCAATATAAAACCAATCAGGCACTAGGAGAAAATTCTGAGCTGGAGAGGAAAGGGGTTATGGGTGCAGAAATCTATATATACCTAGTATGATATCACTTCAATCATCTGCAGTTGTCTCTCAGCAAATCAAGCCTGGGGTTTTTGCCGCAATTACTTCATTATTTCCAAACAAGAGAATCAGATTAGATAATGAGGGAAACTTCCTCAGGAACGTTTGCCATTGGCAGTAAGAACTGCTCTATGACGAACTGTTCTAAATTGGTGCGTTAGGACGGCCATTCTCTCTCAGCTCATCCTCTCCCAACCCATAAGACTTAAACAAAGGAAGAAAAGTGTTTTCCAGATGGCTTCTCAAGTTTTTATATTTGGCTGGATGTGGTGGCGCATGCCTGTCTTCCCAACACATAGGAGGTAGAGGCCAAAGGATCAAGAGTTCAAGGCTAGTCTCCACTACAATGGACTGTACCCTCAAATTGGGAGCCAAAATAAACCCTTCCTACCTTAAGTTGCAGGGTATTTGGTGTCAACAATGAAAAAAGAAGCTAGTACATCTACCTGTTCTTCTGGAATCAAAATCTTTCTCATAGGTCCTTGGTGGTAAAGCTTAATGTAAACAAGCAGAAGAATGTTTATTGGCTTTATCCTTTTCACTTAGTATGAACATCTGTGTCTATAGCTACGAGAGCATCGTTATGTTTGACTGTATGGCATTACCTTGCTCTACTGATAGTGATATTACCTGTCTCCTATGTCAGAGCAAGAATGATGACCACAGATAGTAAAAGATGGGCCAGCACACAACGTTTCTTGAGAAATAAACATATAGCTACCCAAATCTGGAAGGGAACTTGAAAATGAGTTACCCAAATTACACTCTGATTCAGGAAGATTCTTTAATAACCCAGACATGGGCTGATTTTTGCACCTGCCCATATGTAATTTAGGCATTCAGTTGGGATGAGCATGGTCGGTTGATTGAAATGTATTTGGAGGATTCTGGTTGGTCAAGAGATTACATGGTGAGCATAAGCTTGGAAAAACCCACCAGTAGGGAAAAGTCCGACCAAAAAGTTCCCGAGTAGGGGAGGAAAATGAAGAAGTGAGAGAACAAAAGCTGGTGGTTGGCTGGCATCACGAGTCAGGGCTTGGGTTCCAGTTCCTGGACTCGCTGCTGTGGAAAGGTCATTGAGAAGCCTCTGTGTACTCAGAGCTGACTACTGGCTCAGCCAGAACATATAGACCTTTTGTTTTCCTTGGGCCTGTAACCCTGGCTCACTGTGAAATGAGGCTGTTTTGTCCTGACTCCTATCAATGTTTGCTATTACACAGGGAAAAGGTCCTCCACATCTCTCAGTCTGAGCAGCTTTACCATGAAGATTTTCAACAGGGACCTTGGAACTCATATGTAGAAAGCACTTGGAATAGTGTCATCACTTAGAAAATACTAGATCAGTATCTGCTACAATAACCTTAAGAAGTTATTGTAGCCTTTACTAACTTTATAAGTGGGAGACTTGACAGATAAGTTTGAAAGTGGCAAGAAGGATACTTGGAACAAAATAGGCCTAGGGCATGGCCCAGCCCATGTGCCTCCGGACTCTGAGGCAGATGTTTCAAAGAAGAGACTGGGATGTGAAAAGACTGTCCAGCAACTTATCAGGGTTGCAAACAGAGGTGCTCAGAGAGGACACAGCACCCCTGAGTACGGTGCCAGGACTGAATTTCCATCTGCCTCCTGCCACAAGGAAAATAAATTGTCTGGGTTTGCCAAGAAGGACTTTGAGAATGGTAGCTGTCCTCTGTGGCACACTGGGTGTGGTCTCCAATTTGAGCCTTCTTTTTTTTTCTTCATGCTGTGCTTGAAGAGGGTTGCCCTAAGGAAATCTGTGACCGAAATGCAACCTCTCCCAAATCCACACCCGTCCACACCCACAAAGAGGCTCCTTTATTCTGCCCCCATGTTCTCTTAGAAATGTTTTGTGCTTAAGAGAAAGGAAAATGAGGGAGAGAGGTAACAGTGCTTGCTATGTTAGCTTCCATCAGCAGAGCCTTCTCAGGGAGTCAGCTGTTACTAAACTGAGCAAGGACTCCTTTGTCTACCTAGCACACTGCCTCAGGAAGTTCACCCCCTTGAAGCTTGTCTGAGGCAGAAAGCAGCTTGTAGGACCAGAGGCTTCATTCAGTTTCTACAAGGACTGAAGCAGACATTTATAAATATTACCTCTATCTTTGTCACCCATAACCACCTTTGAGTTTTCTGTCATATACAAAATGACCACCAAATGAGGCAGAAAAGGGGAATAGAGAGTCCTGGTTCTCTTATCCTCCTCTTAGGGACTTTAGACACTGGGGAAACATGGTAATCTTTTGAAGTACATAGTCATAGTCCCATGTCGGAGATGACAAGTGTCTATGGTCCTACAAAAGGTATTATAGTGCAATGAGTTGTCTCTAAAGGGAAGGCAATCTGGTTCTTTCTACAGCCAATGCACTTGGGAAATAGGTATACTTTGCTGACAGTGGCACTGAAAGTTCTTTTCAGGAGCCTTCCACTTACACTGCAAATGCCCTCTGCCAGTCTTGCAAGTCAAAGTGACCTGTACTAAAAGAATTCCATTTATGATAAGAACTGTTCTGAAGAGGAAGTATTGAAAGCATGGGCGGAAAGCAAAAGTGATTCTTGCATTCCTTTTTAAAGTTATCACAGAATATTATATATTCCATTCCCTGTAAGGGGCAGCTGATGCTCATCAGGGAATGGGATGGGTGATGAGAAGAGTATATCGTCTGATATCATACTACTTACATTGATTAGAGTCTTTCCAGAAAAAAGTAACTGAAGACTGAATGGGGCAAAGAAAGACTCCTGGATGTACTATCTAGAATTTTCTCCTTTGTCCCTTTCAGTGATATGAACTGATTTACAACTCAGCACATTATGCAAGACCAATAACAATCCAAGTTATGCTTGTTCATGCAAATACAAATAAATTTGTTCAGGCGGTACTATTGATCTTGCTCTATGAATATTGACCTGCTGTGTATCCGTTAATGAATTTGCCTCAATATTCTTTGTTGTCTATATATGCCCTCTATTTGCTTGTGTTTGTCTCCTTACACTTTTTGTGACATCATGATTATGTCCTCCTTAATTAATGTAATTATTTTATAATTGTTTGGAATTTATGGTCTTATATAACACCTAATGCATCATGAAATGGGATTGATGAGGTTTAGAATCACCATGGAAACATAGCTCTGGGTAAATCTATGTGAGTGCTTTTAGAACAGTTTAAGAAAGAAGACCCAGCCTGAATGTGGGTAGAACTACTGGTCCCTTCTACAGTCAGTGAACTTGAGAAACAGGTGCCACAATCCAAAACAACCCTTACCTCAAGTTGCATTTTATCAGAACAAGAAAAGTAACTAAATGTTTTTTCAAAATTTAACCTTTAACTGGTTCAAACATTTTGCTAAATTGGATATTAGTTTTCAGAAAATTGGCAATTTGTAATTTCCCTGTAGGACATGAGTCAGATTTGTTAATTATTTTTCAGTATTAATTTTCAATATTATTCTAGGGTTTTATTTTACGTGAACAAGTGTATTCATCCACATACTTGCTACTTCTTTATCTCTGTGCCCTTGAGCCTACCAGTTATCTTATTAACTCCGTTTTGGGCAATGCCTACTAAATATGTACCTGATACCATCTTTTTAAATCAAAGGTGTGTGCTTGATATAACATAGGACCTGACCTGATGAGCAATAAAAACATTGTTAACCCTAGGATTCCAACCCAGAAACAACATAATAGTATTTAAACTTATTCTTAGATAAGAATAATAGACTATATTAATCAAAGCTCCCAGAGCGGCCTGCACATCTTAGGATGGGATAATAAGAAAAATTACTCAGGATGTTTTGAGGTTGGATGTGGGGAAGGCCTACAAACTGGAGAGGAAAAAGAAAGCTCTCTAAAAGTCTTGAGAAAGATCCCAGAAACACAGCAAGATGCTGGCTATGGATAAAGCAGCAGCTGGTAGAGATTCTTTGGTGCCAAGCAGAAAAGAAAAAACAAGCTGGGGAGCTTTAGGCTTTAGGCATAAAGTATATGAATATTTCATTTTGAAATGTTTCCTATACTGGTCTATGCTCTAACCAACACACACACACACACACACACACACACACACACACACACACATACACACACACAACCACTGTCCATGACATTCTGTAAAGTCTATTAGAGCAAAGGCCTTGATCTGGGAACATGTGGTTGAAGGATCAAATAAGGTCACTCAATCTGGAAATAAGTAATCATGAAAAATACACAAGGGTGAGAGCAAATAAAGGTTAAGGATTTAGCAGAACCATGCTGCTTAAAACAGGGGGTACATGGCTGTCAAAGTTAATGTGAGAACTTTCCCTTCAGCCTACTACCAAGTAAACAGAAAAATTAGGGACTTCCCAGTGCTGACAATTTTTCATGCAAATAGCACCCTTTCACAATCAAATGTCTCCATGCAAATGAAGACTTTAATATTTCTGCCCTCCTGTAAGGAAAAACCAATCTTTCCATCCTTGATGCTTGGAAAGCATTTTAAACATATTTAACTTTAACATTAATGTGTCCATGTTATAAATACATGTGTTACATATGTTCCCATATGTGTATGTATTTTACACGTTTTTAAATGGGTGCTTGTATGAGCATACAACATTTCATACCTTTTCTTTTCCTGGATAAGGATAGAAACTCATTAAGGTAGAAACCATTTCTTCATTTATTTGTCTTTATCACGTCAAAATATCCTACAGGGCCTGGATCCTCAAGAAATGTCTATCTATTGACTTAGAAAGCCACCTTTGACTCAATTCATCTTTATTTCACTCTCCCTCATCTCTAAGGACTAGAAACTCTAGTTGTCAAAGGACTAAAGACCTTTCTAGTTAGTCATAGGCAAGGCCACATAACTTAAACCTTGCTGACTGCTCCCAGGCCCAGAATGGAGATCCAGTCTCAACTGGTATCCTAAATTTCTGTAGATTCATGAGCTTCAGAGACCATCATTTGAAGTGGTCTCCTTGGTTCTTCCCATTCACTCAGCCTGTCTCTTCCTGTTACTCCACTTTTATCCCTTCTCTTCTCCATAAGTTTCTTTAACACTTTCTGTTCTTTGTCCACATAGGTTCTATGTGCGTAATTCCTTACCCAGTAGGGAAAAAACACATGTGTTCATTTATCCACCCACACAGCATGTATTTCTTCAGTACTTCTATGTATTATAACCTGATCCTTGTTCTAGGAGAATTTACCATCTCATGAAGGACTCAAGCATTAATCAACCACGTGGATTATAAACCCAACAAGAAGATACAATGATTAATTTTCATTGGCAACTTATTTGGATTAAGTGAGGCCTGAGTAATTAGTAAGGTACACCTTAGGGTGTGTCTATGAGGGCATCTCCCGAGAGGATTAATTGTGGGAGCAAGACTCACCCTAATGGTGAGTAGCACTACTCCATGGTATGGAGTCTCAGACTAAATAAAACGGGAGAGCCAGAAATCTCATCTCTCTGCTTCCTGGTCTGCCAAGATGTATACACACAGCCCGTTGTGCCAGTTGCCACAGCTACAAGTCCATCTGGCCACTGCCATGTCTTCTACACTATGCTGGACCTTCAAACCCTATGCCCAAATAAATCTTTTGTTCCTTAAGATGTTTCTTAGCAGGTATTCAGTCACAGCAATGACACAAGTAACTGATAAGAATTTAAACTTTTTCAATGAAAGCATACAACAGAGTAATGTAACTTGATCCAAGGGATTCCAGATATTCCTCTGTACTGGGGCTTCTCTGATATGCAGGAGAACAGCAAGACTAAGAAGCCTGTGAACCAGGAGACCAGAGCAACAAGGAACAGGTCAGATGCCATCAGGTTGTCTCATCATGCAGAGAAATTCATGTAAACAAACAAACACCAGTGCACCACAACTCCCATAATTACCAAATAGCACTCTACGCTTCAGAAAGAAAAGTCACTAGAGAGTAGAAACGGGTGCTTTGCATTTTCTCATGTAATTATGCTTTTCTTTTTGTGTGATAGAAGATTCAAGAGAGCTGTTGTCAAACATGCTGTAAAAATAGTCTGCTTAGTGCTAGTGTTTGAGATGTTCAGCAGAAAGAAGGTTTAAAACCCACTCATCACCTCTTTAAGAGTCAAATTGGCCTGAACAGACTGTAATAGTGGTGGCTCTAGCAAAACAGAGACTGCATACTAATTGAGTACTGGTCAAAGAAGGGAAAGCAAAATAAATGAGTTGTTAACATCTTTGCTAAGACAGTTTTATCTCAGACTGCTTAGGCTGCTATAGCAAAATACCCTTAGACTGGGTCATTTATAAGCAATAGAAATTTACCACCTACAGTTGCAAATGTGGGAAACTCATGATCAAGTTGCAAGCACCATCAATGTATAATGACAGTCTGTTCTTCATACATAGAAGCTTTCTGTTGTGCCTTAACAAAACAGAAGTGGATAAACTCCTTTAATCATGTTGTATAAGGATGCTAATCCCATTCAGAATGATATCACGACCTGTCTCCCAAAAGCCCCATCTTCCAACACTATCACATTGAGTATCAGGTTCCATCATATGAATTTTAGGGGAACACCAACCTTCAAACCTGAGAATTTTTTTTCTAATTATAAGTTGGTTATAACCAAATCAAATATGAACATTGTTATGTGTATAACACCAACCTCCAAAGCTTTGGTTATAACGAAATGAGATGTGAATTTTAATACATGTCCCATGACTTTGGTCTGGTTTAGTTTTTAAAAAATGTCCAGAAAAAAAATACTAAAATAAATAAAATTTTAGGAAAAAAAAGAAAGAAAGAAAAGAACATTTGCTGTCAATTTTCTCTGGACTGGGACTTATCAATCTTTATAATGTCTGTCACTTCTCCACTTACAAAGACATGTCAGAGAAGAAAACCAGCTGAAATATTTGTGCTAAAGAAATGTTTAATTTCCAAACTTCTGCTAATGGTCAGCACTTGCTTTTGAGTCTATTTGGGGTCAGAGCAATGCAAATTGTGCATTTGGAGACCACAAGGGTCAAACAGATGGTTTCATAACACTCTTCCACTTCCAAGGACAAGAAAATCCCCCTAAATTGTAGGAACGTTAGAAAACTCTTTTCCTCCTAAAATGTATATGAAGTACATCTTTAAAACCATTCATTTTGGAGAAGCCTTTTTGTAGTTTTTTTTTTTTTTTTTTACTGTTTTGTGGTTTTGTTTGTTTGTTTGTTTTGAGACAAGGTCTCATTTACTCAGGCTAGCCTTGAACTTACTGTATAGCTGAGATTGTTCTTGAACTCCTGCTCTTCCCACCCCTGCCTCCCAAGTGCCAAGATTAGTAGCATGTCCACGTACCTGGTAAGGAGAAGGTTGTGTTCAGATGGCCAGAAGGAAAACTATGGAGACATATTTATGTTAATTTAGCATAAGATCAAATGTGTACCAAAGTCTACACAGTCTGGACTGCTCCAGGAAGGTCTTCTCATCTTCTGTGATGTTATTTAAACCAACAAAGTTGGACTTTGGGAAACAGTTATGGTTTAGTATATTTTGTCTGTAGCTTACCCATGTATGAAATGACCATAGATCATACGATTAAACCAAGTGTATAGATTGGGGAAGGGATCACCTTAAAATAAAGATGGTTGATATTCATACAATAAATAATTAAAGGAACCCTTCTGAGAATAGAAAGAAAGAGCAACCTCTAGGACTGATATCTTGGGCTGAGGACTAGGATGCCCTTGAAAATCAACCTGCCAAGCAGATCTTGACATTCTAGGTCTCACTGAATTCCAAGAGGGGCCACTGCTGACCATTTTTTAAAAAATTCCACAAGTTGTTTTTAACGGTCTCATTGACTTTTCTTAGAAATTCATGAATCAAGCTATGACTTACTTCTAAAATAGAAAGACATGGCTTCTCCTCTGGGTATGGCTTTTGTAAAGTAGTTTGAGTAGGAACAAAGGAATCATATATGGTTTGATCATTTTAAAGTGACCTTTTTGATAGGATCAAAGCATGAGGGACTTTGTTATGATGCCAGCTTAGACTGACTAGGCCCTGGCCGCTACAAATATTTACTAGGCTCTATGTGATGCCTCCTGTCCTTATCTATCATCAGCAAGTCCCCTGAACAAATTACAACACTTCCCTTTCCATATTACAGTGGAGAGATTCTTCTTGCTCTACACCACACATTGAACAAGACAGTGAATGATTTTTCCTACAGTAAAGTCTGGGTCTGAATAACTCCAGAGACAACATATATAGTGAATGACCAGTTCTCCAGTCTTATCGGTTCACACAATTCTACCCCTCAGGCCTTTGTAGTTCTTTTCCTTCCCTAGACCTCTGATAATTTTTTTCCCTTAACATTTCATTCGGCGCTACCTGTGAAATACTTTTTATCTGTGATATATGTTTTTTTATGATACTAGAATGGGTTTTTTTCATTCTCCAAGAAACAAGAAAGGAATTTGAATCCCTAAGGATAAACAAAAACTACATTGCTAGAGTCATTTACTTGAAGTTTTAATCAAAATAGCATCTAACTGATAAGCTATAATTTCTTAGTTAATTAGACATTATTGGTAAAATATAAATTATACATAGACTTTCAAATATAAGCAATTTTTCTGCCTCCAATGAAAATGCACTTAGACTAGTCCCAATCTTCCCTGGCATACTCATATACCTTACTCTTCTAAGCTGATAAGAATTGCTTGGGATCCACATTGATTTTTCTCTTTCTCTGTAACAAATTATCATTAATGCATCAACTTGAAACCTCATAAATTTGTCTTCTTATAGTGTCTGTGAGGAAGGAGCACAGTCACAGGTTAGCTAGGTACTCTCAAAGATTGCAAATACTATCAATTTAGGCTGCATTGCAATTTCACCTGACAGCCTCAGTTCAACCACTACCCCCCAGAAACCATATAAAGATGGAAGGAGAGAACCAGCTCCATGAAAAGTCTAGAACACATGGGCACAGGGGAAAAGTTCCTGAACAGAACACCAATGGCTTATGCTCTAAGATCAATGGGACCTCATAAAATTGCAAATTGGATCACCAACCAAAGAATACACATAGAGGGACCCATGGTGCTGGCCACATATGTGGCAGAGGAGGGTCTTGTTGGCCATCAGTGGGAGGAGAGGCCCTTGGGGCTGAGAGTGTTAGATGTCCCCAGTATAGGGGAATTCAAGAGAGGAAAGATGGGAGTGGGTGGGTGGGTAGGGGAATACCCTCATAGAGGCAGGGGGAGGGGGAATGGGATATGGGGTTTCAAAGGGGGAGACCTGGAATAAAAAGAAAATAAAGTTACTTCACCAAGTTTAAAAATAAAATATTAACTATCCAATATAACTCAAATCAAAGTTCAAAGTTTTGTCAGGAAGAATGCCTCTTGAATCAGAAGTATATTGAATTGAATAAACTCCTGCATACAGCTGCATTCTTTGAAAAAATAAAAAAAGAACTGTCCTCTGACTTTTCATACATGTACCATGGCTTATGTATGCACACACACACACACACACACACACACACACACACACTCACGTACATGCACACACACACAAATAATTTTAAAAATAATATTTAAATGTGTCATGCTGCAAAACTCTCTGACTCTTGCCAACTCTCAAAGAAGCAGCTTTTGTGCTGTGTGCTATCACATGGAGAGGCCTATAGAGTGAGGATGCCAGGCCTACATGGCAAGTGCTTTTACCTACTAAGCTATGTTGCTGGCCTTCTCCACTCAAATCTTATGTGACATAATAGGTTATATTATTTTTCTGTCATGATGATAAAATACCATGACCAAGGCAACTTATAAAAGAAAGAGTTTATTTGGGCTGTGGTTCTGTCAAGAGAGTTTATAGTGGTGGGTGCAGACTGGCAGCATAGAGCCAGAGCAGGAAGCTTACAGATGACATCTTCAATGGCCAACATGAAGAGAATGAACTGGAAGTGAATTGAGGCTATGAACTCACAAAGCCTGCCCTCCATAATATACTTTATCCAGCAAGATGGTGCTACCTCTCCAAGCAGCTCCCTGAACTAAGGACCATGTGTTCAAAATAGCTGAATGGAGCATATTTTTCAAATAGCTTATGAGTGATGGTTGTGTGTGTACAATATAAAAAGAGAAGAGTTATGACTTTTGTTCAGATTAGGAAACAACATTTTCATCTAAAAGTTAACATACTTTCGTGTGTGTATGTTTGTGTGTGCGCGCGCGCGCGCGCGCGCGTGCACACACGCGCATGCACATGCAAGAGAGAGAGCTCGTATGCTTTGGTTTAAAAACTAAAATCTCTAAAAAAGAAGAGCCTTGGCATTACAAGATGAGGGAAAGAGAAGATGAAGAAAGAGTCAGATTTGTTTGTAAAATGAGAAAACAAGAGGGAAGGGGGAGGGCCGGTATTTTTCTCCACCTCTCTGAAGATAGTCATCCTGCCTTAGCTCAGAGTTTGCTGACTCCACACTCAATTCACATTCTCTTCCCAGATGCTCCTGACTTCCAAGATCTAATGGAATAATTCATTCATGAAGTAATGTAGAGTAATGATTTCTCAAATGAGCTTTACTACCTACTATTTGGTTCTGCTCCCTGCTCCACCCCTTACTCATTTCATGAGTTATTTCTACTTTCTGTCAATGCTTCTTGGCTATAAAGTGCACTTGTACATACAAAGGTCTGCTTTGAAGAGTTAATTGGATTAAATGCGTTGCAATACACAGGAAGAGCTTATAACAGTAGCTAGCTACATTAAGTGTGTCCTAGTGGGAACTAGACTACATGTTTTGAACAAGTGTGGATTGGATGTCTGTTACATTTCCATTTAGACCACCTCTTGCACAAACGAAGTTATTCTAGACTTAATCAAAATTTGTGTCATATAGTTCTATATGTGACCACGTTATGGTGGTAACCTTAACATGACTGGTGTCTCATACATTTACTTTTATTAAAAAATTATATAAGCCAGGTGCTGAGACACATGTCTTTAATCCCAGGGAAGCTGAGCCAAGTGGATCTCTATGAGTTCAAAGCCAGCCTGGTCTACACTGTGATGTTTTATTTGGTTAGTATTATAATTGTTGTTGGCCGGTGGTTGGATGTGGGGTGGTTGTTGTTGTTTTTGTTGTTGTTGTCGTCGTCTAATTGTTTTCTAAAGTGAGATAGAAAGGAAGGGAGTAGTTGCATTGGATGGGAAGTGGGAAGGAGCTGGGAGGAGCTGGGGGTGGAGCAATGGGATAAGAATATATTGTAGGAAAAACATGTCAATTAAATAAATGAAAGGAGGAGGATAAACATAATAAAGGTCCCCTTTGCGCAAAGCCATACTAACCTTCTATGGAAGGCAAGAAATGTACTGACTGACCCAGAATAGTCATCATGACAACAAGCTAACAGTGGTAAGATTGCAGGGCATAACCATGCCATCTCATTCCACACTCCACCGATCACTTCATATACAAAGCATGTACACCTTTGCTCAAAATTTGAAGAAATCAAACTCTGTCTCCCATCCATCGTGGGTCAGCCTTCCTTTACCCTTCCCTCCCTGCTACTTCTTCTCCAGGGACTTATTGCATAGGCCTCTTAGTGCATGAGTGCCTCCCTGGAGACTCAATCCTCACTGGCTCTAGACTACAGTTTAAAGGTAAACAAGTGTGCGTATCAAGTCGTTTATTCTGCCTAATGCTAGTAGGCAACAACAGTCAGCGGGGGAGTTAGCAGAGGTCTGCTGTGTTTTACACCAAATCCATAACACAGAATGCGTACTAATACGTTGGTAGCCAGGTTCGTTTTGATGCCTTCCTGTTACAGTATCCTTCACGTGCCCATGCCAATTACCATTCTGTTTGTTTGTTTGTTACTGAAAAAAAGTGTCCGTGAACTTGAAGGTGAGTGGGGAGGGGCATAAGGGAGGGTTTGGGAGGGAAGAAACGGAAGGAAGTAATGTTTTAATGATATGATAATCTCAATAATTAAAAACAATAACTAAAAAGAAATCACTCTCATTCACAGTGACAAGTCATCGTTGCTGCACTTGACCATGCAATTCAAGCTCATGCTTACTTCTTTTTCTTGTCTCCCTTAGAATTTGAAACTGGAGTCATGATAATGGTCCCAGTGTTTAAAAGCATTTTAGTCATCGTAACCCAAGGGGCCTAAAGGAAGCTATGAAATCTGATGATTGTCCCTCGGTTTAAGGCTATATTTAACTCCTGATATAGCACCGCACTGCTCACTCTGCTTGCTCTCAAACACCGTTCACAGAGATATTTTTGTCTTTGCACTACAAAATCCCCAGCTGCTCCATCTCTGCAAAGATCCTTTCAAAGTCCTGCTTCTCACACTGTCCCGCAGAAAACATCCCATTACGAATCAGATTCCATTTCAGCTCTACAGCAGGGCCTAAAAATTTGCATTCCTAGCAAGCTCTCAGATGTAATGATATAGGGGGGAAAATGAGAATTTTTTTTTTTTTACTTTCTACACTCAGATACTCACTCTATAATTTGATAATCCTCAGTATGTGAGGAAAAAGTACCCCACACAGCATGAGATTCTAGGAATGGGTCTACAGTGGACACCGAGTCAATGCCATCTGCTTCAACCCTTGCATTCTCTACCTGAAGGTACCATCCAATACTTACAGATAATTAGTTAGAAATTAGCAGGCTTTGAGGTCATTGACCACACACACATAATGAGCTTCGGGATGAGTTAACACACTATTTTTAAGGAAACAAGAAGTTTCAGAATTGACCCTCCTAAAGACATAAAATGGAGGAAGCAGCCCTTTGCTGAGGCCCACCACAGAAACACTATGTCCTCCTAATAAGGCATGGACATTTTATAGATGTAGGTTTTGTTAACACTTTGTCTAAGCTCCACCCCACAGTTCCCTAGCAACAGCCAGGTATGCCTGACTCACTATAAAAGGGGCTGCTTGCCCCCTCCTCCCTCTCTTGCTCTTGCCTTCATGCTCCTGCTCTGTCCCCTCACCCCTTCCCCCTCTCTCCCCATTCCTAACCCCCTCCATGTGCTCATGGCCCGCCTCTTCTCTCTCTCTCTCTCTCTCTCTCTCTCTCTCTCTCTCTCTCTCTCTCTCTCTCTGCCTTTCTCTGCCTCTACTACCCTCTTAGTTCCCCTCCCCATGCCCTAAATAAACTCTATTCTATACTATACCACCATCATGTGACTGGTCCCTCAGGGGGAAGGGATGGCTCAGCATGGGCCCATGGAGGCACCCCCTTCCCCACACCTCACCACACCTCCACCAAAACATATTCCCTCCTCTCTTTATATAAACACAAGAGGACTTCTTTCTGTAACTTACTTTAATCTGCTCTGTTACATGATATTTATTCAAAAGAATGCCATCTGAGCCTCATCTCTGGCCTCGGGTAGAGACATAACTTTCTGAACTACAAAGACGATTGTAAGATTATCATCTCAAAGGGGGTAGGGTGGAGATTTCGAGTGAATAACTAAGACATAACCATGCCCTGCCTCTCTTAAGAGTTAGTCCAAATGTACCTGTCAATCACCTGAACAGGAAAATGTCCCGCAGGAAAGCTGTCTGTTCTAAAGACTATAGGAAATAGTATAACAACTGCCTATGTAGGTTGCCATGACAATCTCAGTAAGCATTGTTCACTCTCATCCCATGAAAGTGGTTTCCTCTATGATGATCCCTTTGACAGGCATCCTTGGAAGTGCCTATTCTGAAATCAACTCTCCGTGTTTTCAGCACTATTCTTAGTGCCTTCACTGACTTCATTCAGTGATCCCACAAGAATGAGGGAACCAAGAAGAAACCCCAGATTCGCTAACAATTCCAGGTTGAAGGCTCATCTTAGAATTCTGTACCACTTTCTACATGCCAAATAACACTAAGGGTAGGTCCTGCTTAACAAGTCAGTTATAAGTAAGGGTTTCTGACAGCTTTTACAACTGTCTATTCATTTGCTGAAGCAACTCACAGAACTAAAGGAACCGCAACCATGGACCTTCTTAGGAGCTCCAAGCATCTGAGAAAAGGAAGGCAGTTGGGTATGTGGCAGGCTAATGAAAACCAACCAGTTACATCCTTCTGTCTTTTGGTTTATTTGGTTTTTTTTCCCATAAATCCTTATCAAAGTGAGAGCAGAAAGCAAGCTGAGCTGTTACTTGTGGATTTGAATCAGCAAGAAACCCCAGTTGCAAAATCCTCCATTTCTTCTTATAGGACTAAATTAAAAGTCAGTGTTATAGGCAGGAAGCAAATTATTTTATTCGAAAGGAAGTGATAATTAATGATGACTTGATGTTCAGAAGCTCAAGCTGGGCTTGAGTAACTGCTCTGGCTATAAAAACCATTTGCAAAACAGAAGTTAGAAGGAGGAGGTCTGCAACTCTGTGGCAACAAGAAATCAAACACTATAAAAGCAGAAGCAAATGTTTGCATAAACAAACACTAGTGGCAAAGTAATGGGACAAACCTGGGTGTCCAACAACAGAAAAATGGAGAGGGGAATATGGTGTGTGCACTGGCTAGTTTTGTGTGTCTATTAGACCCAAGATAGAGTCATTGCAGAGAAAGGAGCCTCTCTTGAGGAAATGACTCTATGAGATCCAACTGTAAGGCTTTTTCTCAATTAGTGATCAATTACAGAGGGCCCAGCTTGTTGTGGGTGGTGCCATCCCTGGGCTGGTAGGCCTGAGTTCTATAAGAAAGCAGGCTGAGCAAGCCACGAGGAGCAAGCCAGTAAGCAGAAGCCATAGCCTCTGCATCAGCTCCTGCTTTCAGGTTACTGGCCTGCTTGAGTTCCTGTCCTGACTTCCTCCAATGATGGACTATGATCTGGAAGTATAAGCCACTGAATAACCCCTTAGCTCCCCAACTTGCCTTTTAGCCACGGTGTTTCATCACAGCAATAGAAACCCTGACTAAGACGGTATACCTACACAATGAAAAATGTTAACCATAAAGAAGAATAAAATTATCTTGTTTGCAAGAGAATAGGTGTGACTGGAGGTCATCATATGAAGCAAATTAGGCCAGGTTCAGAGATAGAAACATCATTCCTAGATTTTATCCAGATGCATAAAGTCGTATGTGTACATGTAGAGTGCCCTGATTGCCCTGATAGCTCAGGAGAGTGCCAACCTTATCCATCCCCCTTGACAGGGAAGTGGTCCCAAGAACACAACTAGGGGAATCAGAGGATGGGCATCATAGCCGCAAAGGTCCACTTTAGCCTCACTTCAGCTGAGGAGTGACATGTCTTTCTGAGAGCTAATGTAACCATCTGGGCAAGAAGGAAGATAGTCTAAAGAGATGTGCATGCTCCTTCCTTTGGTTGTCAGACTATTGAAACAATGAACCTTAAGAAATTGGAATTTCCCCAGGAATCTCACACTGTGAGAAGGAAATGGCTGGGGGCCCTGGTGCCAGACAGACAGGAAGCCTGTATGCAAGAAGAAAGTTCACTCTGTTCTCTTACAGACCATTTATCAGTCCATCTTGCAGAAAAGGCTGGAGCCCAGACCATGGTTCGTAGATGATGGATAGGACCACACCTTGACTGGGAGTACTTAGCTATGCATGCCTCTGGCCTTTTGTGTCAACTTAAACTTCATGCAGGACTCCAAAGATGTACTTGTGTAGGGGTCACAGGACTTCTTTGTTCCTCTTCCCAATGTGTACACATTGAGTAAAGCTCCTATGTGGACTTTTTAACTGTTTCTTTGTCTCTCTAATTTGCCTACTGAGGATGAGTGCATGAGCCTGGCTTGTTAGTACTGCCAAGACCCAGGCTCCGACTCCAACAATTCTGGTAACACTAGCAGCAGGGCCCATGTTAAATTTTAGTTTTAAAAGTCTCTGATATGAGGTCTGGTATGCCTTGGGCTTTGAATGGCAACAGGATAAGAAAGAGCTGAAATATTTCTGTTACTGACAGATAGCCAGTGACAGGGTTTTGGAGCCACATAAAGGAGTAATATAATATTATAAAAAGAATTGATAAAAATTAGTTTTATAAGGGAGCTTAAAAAGTAAGAAACCCCACTGAAAAGACAATTAAACTAGGTCAGCCAGCATATACCAGCCCTGGGATTGATCCCCAGCACAAGCAAGGAAGGGAGGGAAGAAGTGGAGGAGGGAAGAGAATGGAATAGAATTAAGGTGATATGAAGGAGACCATAGTCTGGCTGTAGCCTTGTAAGGTGAATACCAAAATTCAAGAACAGCATCAGCCACATAGTAAGTTTTCTACCAGCTCTAGATCCTGTCTCAAAATAAAGCAGGACATGAATGTATTTAGTTGATAATCTTATAACTTTAGGAAGTTGCTAAGCTTGTTATATACATGTCACTTCCATGCATTCATGTATCTTGGCTGGAGCTTGTTAGTCAAAGATTTTAATCTCCCTTGCTTAGCAGCAGGAATGACTCCTAAATGAAGTAATAGTCAGTCTTCCCCCACTCCTCCCACCTCTGTTCCTGGTTTCTTGGTTCAGGTTCAATGTATACTTTTGACCCATTCTTCCTCCACAGCGACATTGACTTATTAGTTCCTTCTCTCACAGCTATGATCAAATATCCAACAATAAGCTGCCTAGGGGAAGAACATGTACAGTCCATTGTACCAGGAACGCATGGTGGCAGGCATGTGAAGCAGATGTCATATCAAGTCCACAGTCAGGAAGCAGAGAGATGGATGCTGATCCTCATCTCAACTTCTCCTTTTCATTCAGTCTAGCACCCCAGCCCAAGGAATGGAACCACCCATAGTTAGGGTGAGTCTTCTCACCTCAGTTAACCCAATCTAGAAATTCCCTAAAAGACATGCCCAGAAAGTGTATCTTCTAGGTGATTCTAGAGGCTGTCAAGTTCACAGTCAAAATTAATCATGAGAAGCATAGCAGTTTGTTTCTAAGTGAATGTGAAATGTCTAGAGCCAAGGAGTTCTCAAGCTGTCAACTCATGGTGCCATCTTGACCAAAATTTGCCCATTTGCTCTCTAAAGAATTGCCCTATCAGGGAAGAGGAAGGATCCAGCATTTGAAATGGGGCAAAGACATATTTGGCATAAATAATATATACTAATAAAGAATTCAAAAGAACAAAGCCATCCTGAGCATTGCAATACATGTTCAAATCATGGCTCCTCAATATTGCACCTTTGTCTCTTTTGATATTTAGTGTATACACACATGCTCAAGTATGTGTGTGTGTGTGTTTCATATTGATAAAAATCATTGTAAAATACAGTTGAACAACATTTTTATACATATAAGTAAAAGATAACTGTGATTACAACCAAGGCTGCATAGGCCAACATGATGTTTCAGTGTATAAAGGCACTTGCTGCCAACCCTGACAGCCTAAGTTTGATCCCTGGGTCCTATATGGTAGCAAAGGAGCTGACAAGCTGTCCTCTGACCTCCACATGCAATGTGGCATATGTGTGCACACACCTAGGCATGGATTTAACAAATACATGTAATTTTAATTTTATGAAAAGAACTACGGCTAGAACTAACCATGGGAAAGAGACTTTCCAAGTACGTACTGTGAATTATGAACAGTTGTGCTAGCAGGATGATGAGGAGGACATGGAGAAATCACTAAAAATATGTGACAGCTTTTGATTTCCATTAGGAAAAAAAAGATGAAACCAGTGTAGTACAGTCTGGTAGAGGAGCCACAAACGCCAATCAAGATTACCACTGAACCTATTCCCTTTGTCATCTTTCAGCAATGGGTTTTACTATGTGATTTTCATATACAGAAGAGATGTGGTCCCCTCTCTGGTGACAACTGCTGTCCCCAGGAGCACCTTTGCCTCTAACTGTCTGGTTCCACAAGATGCCTGTGTGGGTGAGCCTAAATGGAGGAGAAAACTGGATAGGTTCTGTCGTGGGTGTGCTTTTGCAAATGTGGTATTTCAGCAGCCTGGAGAATTACCAAGGCAAAGGAGATGATTCTTCAGGCAAGTTTAATTACTTTTAAGCAACAAGCAATCCCAAGTCTCAAATGAGGTTCTTTTTGACTTTCTCGGGGCTTTAAACAGGTTACTTTTACTTGGAAATCCTAGCGTAGGGAAAAGAATTAGAACTGATTGGGGGTCTCTGAAAGCTTTTGAAAATAGAGAGATATGACAGTTTTTTTTTAAAAAAAAAATATTCATAGCAGTAGTTTTGAAATTACCAAGCACAAGCTTTGTGCTGGCAGAACTCACTTACTCTCTGAATTTCTAGAGCAATTCTGTCCATGTGTTAGGGATGTATGTATACAACTGTATGAATAGCTTTTACGATGGTTCTCATCTGGAGATGATTTTGCCCACACTGCTGCCAGAAGACACTTGGTATTGAAAGGAAAGAATCTTTGCTTGAAGAAATGGCTCCTGGTATCGAGTAGGTAGAGGATGTTAACCATCCTACCATATACAGACAACAAAGAATCTACCATGACACTCATGGCATTGTATGAGCATTCTTTATGTAAGAACACCTGAACTAGCAATGATTATTTTAGAAAACAACAAGTCTAAGGGGAGAGGAGGTGGCTCAGTAAGTAAGGCCTTAAAGGGTGAAGATTGATTAGAGATCTGGGATCTAGAGAACCCAGGGAAAAAGACAGAAGCATCAGAACATGCCTGGATTCCTGCAGTGGGAGTATGGGAAGTAAAGACAGATTGATCCTGGAAACTTGCTGGACAGATATTCAACCCTCCTTGGCAACATTTCAGGCCAATGAGAGGCCCATCTCAAACCAAAGGTGGAAGCGCCTGAGAAATGACACCCAAGGTTGCCCTCTGAGCTCCACGTGCACCTGTGTATATATGTACATAAATACCTCTCCACATATAAGTGGGTGCACGCACGCACACACACACACACACACACACACACACACACACACACACAGAGCCTCTGAGAACTCAAGTCCCATTGATTTTTAGATATTCATCTGCAGATTCTAATAAAAAAATGCTCAAGGAGAATTGTATTTTTTCTGTTTGCAAAAGTCTTTAAATACCATTTCCAGCAAACATTTATTTGCAGTTCTCCTGACTGATTTAGTCAAGGAAGATAGATCCCTTCAGGATCCAGCCCTGTTGTGCTTAACTAGGGGAGATAAGAGAACAATATATCAACATCCTATGGCTCCTTCCATGAGTGGTCAGAGGTGAGGGCAGAGCTGGGAAACTGATCTCCTGGTTAGGATTAGACAGGACCACTCAGATCACCATGAGTATATAGACTGATTTGGAAAATAGAGTCGGCAGTCTCAGCCTGCCCTCTAAGGGACATGATAATTGATTTGGATGCCCTTTTCCTCTCTTGTGCTCATTTTTATCTGGCATTTGAATAAAACATAAGAAAATGATACTTTTAGATTCTGCTTCTTAGGTAACTTCCAAGAGTGGATGCTCAGGAGCATATCCTACTGTAGAAATCCTGTCCTACAAGGAAAGATTGTTTCATCCCTTGTTCATGAAAACAGACAGGGTTTACTCTACAGGCACATGCAGTATAGCTGCTGACAATCACACAAATCTGTCATCCAACACATTATCTCCAGAGGAAAGGGAATGTTTGACCAGAACCACACATAGGAACTTTAGTATCATACAGTTCATGTCACAAGAGCCCTAAGGTCCATGTAAGCACCAACTTTGAGTGGCTCCATAAGGAAAGCACTATCCCAAATGTAATCCTGCCATTGTTTTAACTTTGTTGGGGAGACATGAACAAAGATCCATTTACCCCAGATAAGGCACTGAATACAGACCAAAGCAAGGATTCCACCCAAGTCCATTTGATGAACCTGTAAGTCTGTTGGAATTACTTATAGGAAAATAGGCAAGGGAAAAAGTTGGAGTCTCCAACATACCCGCCGCATCACTGCAAAGCCCCAACCCACCGTGGATGTTGGCCTCATGGAAGCAGCATCATAGAGTCCTGTTTTCAGTTACCCTTCCACTTCTTATATACTCTAGCATCTTCCATGATGACTTACAACTGGGAGGGCAGGAGAGCTTGATATGTACAGCTCCAGGTGGAAACCTGTGACCATTCCCTCCCTCTACTAGGGAGTATCAATAGTCCATGGCCATTACCATAGATCTAGCTGTCACTGTATTAGTCTACTTAGTATCCATGGATACTGACAAAAGTTATCTCATCTCCTAGATAGTGACAGGAGGATCATGTCATGCCCAGAGGAGAAAACCATCCTAAAATATCTTCAAATGTACTGGCTCACCTTCTGCACTAGATCTCCTGTAATTGGTAAAACTAGGTGATCTAGTTGGAGATCCAGCTGGTAGTCAGATACAATGTTCTACTCTGGGCATTCTCATCACGTAGCTGGTGAAGTTTGATATGAGATACTCAACTGCAAAGAATCATATAAATATTGGACATGCTCAAGACTATAATCTCAGACTTTGGGAGGCTGAGGTAAGAGGATTGCCACCAGTTTAAGGACAGTATGTGTGACACAATGAGTTCCAAGTCAGCTTCAGCTACAGTGTGAGACACTGTCTCAAGAGAAGAAATAAACAAATGACAAAAATCATATCAGTGCCTAAAAAATTGACAGGAAAATTATATGCATATGGTTGGGTTTTTGTTTATGTTATTTTGTATTTGTTCTATCCCTCCCTCCCTCCGTCCCTAAGACCAACTTAGAGGACTTCAACCTCTTAGAAAACTACTTGTAGAAAAGTACAGAAAGACAAAATTAAGAAAAGTCTCCAACGTACTGTATTCTTGTATATTGCGGAGAATATTGTCAAAACTATAGGAGCAAGAAGAAAAAGGTTCAGGCCATCTGTGGGTGATATAAAATCTCATTATATAGATAACTTGTCTGCTACTGTTTCAAAATATATTAGATCATCAATTAGCATTTTGTTGCCAGTTGATATTTATTAGGAACTTAATGGGAGCCTAGCATTTGAGAACATGTCATGCATATTTATTCCCAGCAAGTAAATATGAAATGAAAATTGTTCCTGTGACCTTTCTCAAATGCCATGATTTGTCACCAGCCATGAAATCTAAATATTCTTTGTCCTGGTTTTAAATTGTCTCATCATTGAAAGCAGGCATATGGTTGAAGAGACAAAATTCAGAGCTATGAGGAAAGTAAACAAGCTTAGATTCCAAACCTCACCACCTTGAACTACATATGACAAGGATACATGTTCTTAGAGCAAAGACATCCAAATTCTACCCCAAGAGAATATCATTTAGGAAATCTTTCTCCCAGCTCTTTGCTTGATGTACTCAGCATCTAAGGAAATCCAAGGCGAAACAAATGCATCTAAAACCCAGTTGGGTTGGGGGAGGATGTGTGTGGCTCAGTTGGTAGACCACTTGCGTAGCATATACAAAGCCCACAGAAATAGGACATAGTAACTCCAGCTTTTAATGCCCAGGAGAAAGAGCCAAGAAGATATGGAGTCCAAGGTCATATAGAGAATTCTAGGCTATTCAGGGCTACCTGAGAAAAACAAAACAACCAATCACAATCACTCCCACTGAGCTACCCTGGTCCCAGCCAGTGTTCTCTGGTTCTATTCAAGTAGTAGTCTTACCAGCCTCCATGATTCTGGCCTGCTTCTCTCCCATGTCTTCTGTATACAGCAGAGTGATTCTCTATGGAATGAAGAAAGACCATCTCACATCCTTGCTCATAAGCTTCCAGTGTCTCCAAATCTTACCCACAGCCAATGATATTTGCCATTCACTTCTCAGGACCTTTACCCTGGCCATTCTCACCTGGTAAACTTCCTTCCCTAGATAGTCAAGGTTCACTTATTTCTCAAAGAGGCCTAGATCAGCTACCTTTCCCAAGCAATCACTCCTCACTGCCACAACACATGGAATTTGCCTTTCTCTAAAAGGATTTTCTTCATAGCATTTATAACCTACCTAAAATATTCCATTTATTGTGTATTGGCTCACTCTTTGCCTACACACAAATGAAAGTCTATGAAGTGAGGTAGGAATTTGGGGCCATTTTACACACTACTATATTTTCAATGCCTAGAACTATACCCAGTAGAATACTGAATAACAAGAAATGTTACCTGATGTGTTTATAAAAAAGATAAAGAGGGGAGATATGTTCTATGGAGGTGTGGTGAGGTGTGGGGGAAGGGGGTGCCTCAGTATGCCCATGCCGAGGCATCCTTTTCCCCTGAGGGACCAGCCATACCATGGTATAGTATAGAACAGAGTATATTCAGGGCATGGGGAGGGGAGCTAAGAGGGTAGGAGAGGCAGAGAAAGGAAGAGAGAGAGAGAGAGAGAGAGAGAGAGAGAGAGA
>JADRCH010007686.1:3140316-3202176 GCA_019843965.1 Rhynchomys soricoides | reverse complement strand
GAAGAAGAAGAAGAAGAAGAAGAAGAAGAAGAAGAAGAAGAAGAAGAGAGGAGAAGAGAAGTAGAGGCCAGCTTTGAGCATGTGGAGAGGGGGAAGGGAATGGGGAGAGAGTGGAGGCAGGAAGGCAAAGGCAAGAGCAAGAGAGGAGCAAAACAGCAAGACAGGAAGGGGGCAAGCAGCTCCTTTTACAGTGTCAGGCATACCTAGCTGTGGGGCGGAACTTAGACAGAATGCTAACACCACCCTCCTTCAAAAACTGCTTATTTCATTTCTAAACTACAGAAAGAACCACAAGATAGACCTAATCACAAGGAATACTAAGTAGGTAAAAGCCTATCCATATGTCTTAATATCTCATTTTAGTAAAAAACAAACAAACAAATAAACAAAAAAAACAGGTAGGTTTCCTTGATTATGTTCTTTAAGTTATGGTTACTCTTAATTGTCAATTTGATAGGATTTGGAATCATACCTCTGAGTATGCCTCTGGGGGCCTTTTCCAAAGAAATATAACCAAGACAGGACTAGCCACCTTGAATATGAACGGTACAATTAGTGGGCTAGGGTACCAGATGGAATAAAAAGGAGAAAGAAAAATGAGCCCTCACATTCAAACCTCTCTACTTCCTAAGTACAGACTCAATGTAACCAATTCCTTCCACACTCCTGCCACCATCTCTTCCCTGGTGTGATGGTACCCTTAAACCATGTGCTGAAATAAATGCTTCCTCTCTTAAGTTGCTTTTGTTGAGTCAGAGCAGCAAGGAAAGCAATTAATACGGTCGCTAAAGTACAAAATACTGTTGGCAATAAGTCCATCTATGCAGCATGTGCAAGCATGTGGTCAGATGTTTCCAACAAGTGAAACAAGCTTCAGCGACATCGCAATAAATTTCATATTTTCAGACTCAAGTTTCACCACCCATCAGTCCAGCTTCTCTAAAGCATGAGCCATATTGTGTTGACTTACTAAAAGGAGGGTGAAATCTTAGTTCAGAAACAGGTCCCTACTTCAAACCTGTGTGCAGGATAGAGATAAGAACAGAGCCCAGCATGAAAAGCAACATAAGCTTTATTTTAAGGGTTCTAGTAGACCAATTTAAAAAGCAAAATGAAAGAGGTGAGATTCTATAATATATAATATGTCTGTGTATGCATGTGTGTGTACACATGTGTGCCTATGTGAATTCAGGAAGATATAAAGTTTCTTTCTCTATTGTTCTGTCTTATTGCCTTGAGACAGGATGTCCTGGCTAGTTTTATGTGTTAACTTGATACAAGCTATAGTCAAATGCCTCCATATCACCAGGCTGTAGTCAATCCCATCGGGGTATTTTCGTAATTAGTGATTGATGATGTAGGAAGGCTCAGCTCATTGTGGGTGGGACCACCCCTTCTCTGGCAGGTCTGGATTCTATAAGAAAGCAGGATGAGCAAGCCACAGAGAGCAAGCCAGTAAGCAACATCCTTCCATGGCTTCTATTAGCTCCTGCCTCCAGGTTCCTGCCCTGCATGAGTGCCTGCCCTGACTTCCTTTGATGATAGACTGTGATGTACAAGTGTAAGCCAAATAAACCTTTTACCTCCCCAAATTGCTTGGGTCATGGTGTTTCATCACAGTAATAGTGATCCTAAGTAAGACATAGGGGTATCTTACCAAATCAGAAGCTCAACATTTTGGCTACATTGATTGACCAGTGAGCTCTCAGAATCTGTCTCCAACACTCAATACAGCCATGCCCAACTTTTTACATGTGTGATGGTGATTCAAACTCAGTTCCTCCTGCTTTCACAGAAGTCACTCTTACCCACTGAGCCATTTACCCACCTCTGAAATTACATAATTTTAATAATGTATTTTATTTAACCTAGTATAATCAAAGTATTGTCATTCAAATAAGTTAATCAATAGCAGAATGATTGATGAGGCAACTGATGTCATTCTAGTATCAAAAATTCTATTTTTTTTCTTTTTACTTTTACAGGTCATCTCAATCCAAACACATTTCAAGTGTTCAGTGGCCACACAGGGTTAATATGAGGCTATGATACTGAACGTGGACATGGACACAGACTTTCTCCTTCAATGTCTCAGTGGCCCACATTATCATGTTACTACTCCAGAAAAGCAAATTTTTGAGTGTCTCCTATCTTAGGACCCCTTCTAGGAAGGGTCTAGTATACAATTAAACCAGACAAGTTCCCCTTCCTGTCCAGAACTTATATCCTAGGCAAGGGATGTAAGCCATGGGCAAAGGAAGTTGGAAGATGTCTGTGGCAGGGAAGTCCGAAGGTTGTGCTGTGAAGGGAAGTGATAAGAGTGCCTAGGGTGGAGCCTCACGGAGACAGGGACATCTAAGCATGGGGGGGGGGGGAAGCAGGCTAGGGGACATCTGGAGAGATAGAACTCCATACAAACAGAACAGTGGGTGCAAGGCAATCCTCTGGAACATACAGAGACTTTCAACAGGACCATGGTGGCTGAGGTAGGGAGGGCAGCATAGAATAGTGAGAAAATAGAGAAGGCAAGATGAGGGTACTGATGTCAAGGCTTGGTGGGGCTTTGGCTTCTCCCTGAATGAGAGCGAGATTTTACTTGGAAGCCTAAAAAGATCTACACTTTACCAGCACCTTCTGGGTGCACCATATGGCTGTAAACCCAATCCCCCCCCAAAACCCCTTCCTCCCCATACACTGCATTCCCTCTGCAGGCTGCACTTAGCTGTGCAGCCCTTGAACACACTATTAATACCTCTTTCACATAGCTAATATCTCTTCCAAGGTGGCTCTTGCCCATCCCCGGTTCAACAATTCTTCAGCCACTCAGCTCCTTCCTGGAAGGACCATCCATTCAGCTGTCAGGAAAATCACCACATGAAAAGAAAACAGCTATTTCTGAACAATGTCTCCCCTAAGGCAGAAGCCTCTCAGAAATCCGATGCCCCTCCCTCATCAGAAAATTCATTTGTTTGGCATTAAAAAAAAAAAACTGTTTTTAGGAAAATGTAGGCATCATCCTTCACACGCTTGCCTCTGGGACCCAGAAGCCAGGGGACATGCCCTCTCTATGCCTGCTGCTTAGAGACTGGGAAGCAACATCCATCTCAGCAGCACAGGCTGTGAGCATCTGCTTAATGCAGCACCTGGGCCATAGCCTTCTCTTGCTGAGTGAATCTCAATTGCTTTCAACAAGCTCTCCTGGTAAAAAGATCAAGCGCTGATTTGAGTTAGAAAGCACACTAGCTTCTTGAGTTCTTTGTATACATTGGATATTAGCCCTCTATCAGATGTAGGATTGATAAAGATCTTTTCCCAATCTGTAGGCTGCCATTTTGCCCTAATTACAGTGTCCTTTGCCTTACAGAAGCTTTGTAATTTTATGAGGTCCCATCTGTCAATTCTTGACCTTAGAGCACAAGCCATTGGTGTTCTGTTCAGGAACTTTTCCCCTGTGCCCAAGTGTTCGAGACTCTTTCCTACTTTCTCTTCTATTAGATTCAGTGTATCTGGTTTTATGTGAAGGTCCATGATCCACTTGGACTTGAGCTTTGTGCAGGGATATAGGAATGGATCAATTCGCAATCTTCAACATGTAGACCTCCAGTTGATCCAGCACCATTTGTTGAAGATGCTGTCTTTTTTCCACTGTATGGTTTTAGCTCCTTTGTCGAAGATCAAGTGACCATATGTGTGTGGAATCATTTCTGGGTCTTAGATTCTATTCCATTGATCTACCTGCCTGTCACTGTACCAATACCATGCAGTTTTTATCACTACTGCTCTGTAGTACAGCTTGAGGTCAGGGAGGCTGATTCCCCCAGAAGACCTTTTATTGTTGAGGATAGTTTTTGCTATCCTGGGTTTTTTGTTATTCCATATGAATTTGAGAATTGTTCTTTCTAGGTCTATGAAGGATTGAGTTGGGATTTTGATGGGGAATTCATTGATCTGTAGATTGCTTTCGGCAGGATGGCCATTTTAACTATGTTAATCCTGCTGATCCATGAGCATGAGAGATCTTTCCATCTTCTGAGGTCTTCTTCGATTTCTCTCTTCAGTGACTTGAAGTTCTTGTCATACGGATCTTTCACTTGTTTGGTTAGAGTCACACCAAGGTATTTTATATTGTTTGGGACTATTGTGAAGGGTGTCATTTCCCTAATTTCTTTCTCAGCCTGTTTATCCTTCAGAGATACAAATAACCCTATCAAAAAGTGGGGAAGTGAGCTAAACAGAGAATTCTCAACTGAGGAAACTTGAATGACCGAGAAGCACCTAAAAAAATGTTCAACATCCTTAGTCATCAGGGAAATGCAAATCAAAACAACCCTGAGATTCCACCTCACACAAGTCAGAATGGCTAAGATCAAAAACTCAGGTGACAGCAGATGTTGTTGAGGATGTGGAGAAAGAGGAACACTCATCCATTGCTGGTGGGAATTCAAGCTGATACAACCTCTCTGGAAATCAGTTTGGCGGATCCTCAGAAAATTGGACATAATACTACCTGAGGACCCAGCTATTCCACTCCTGGGCATATACCCAGAAGATGCTCCAACATGTAATAAAGACACATGTTCCACTATGTTCATAGCAGCCATATTTATAATAGCCAGAAACTGGAAACAACCCAGATGTCCCTCCACAGAGGAATGGATACAGAAAATGTGGTACATTTACACAATGGAATACTACTCAGCTATTAAAAACAATGACTTCATGAAATTCGTAGACAAATGGATGGATCTTGAAAACATCATTCTGAGCCAGGTAACGCAATCACAAAAGAATGAACATGGTATGTATTCACTGTTAAGTGGTTATTAGCCTAAAAGTTTGAAATACCCAAGAGTCACTTCGCAGGAACAGTAGTACTGAGTATGAGGTCCCAGATGGAGGGCTTAGAGAAAAGACTGAAGGAGCTGAGGGAGTATGCAGCCCCAGGGAGGTAGCAACACTGGCAACTGGCCTGACCCCCCATACTTCTGGAGACTGATCCACCAACTAAAGAATACTATGGAGGGACCCATAGTGCTGGCCACAAAGACTGCAGAGGAGGGTCTTGTTACCCGTCATGGGGAGGAGAGGCCCTTGGGCCTGAGGGTGTTATATCCCCCAGTATAGGAGAATGTCAAGGAGGGAAGAGGAGAGTGGGTGGGGGGTGGGGTGGGGAGGTGGGTTGGAGAATATCCCCATAGAGGCAGAGGGAGGGCGGAGGGAATGGGGACGTTCCAAAGGGGAGATCTGGAAAGGGGGAAACATTTGAAATGTAAATGAAGTATGAAAATAAAAAAAAAAAAGGAAAAAAAAAAAAGCCCACTCTAGGCCTTTTAGCTCAGAAACCTCTCTGAATTGTTCACATGATTCTCTGAAATGTTTTTTGATAACTTCAAATGGTAGTAAGCATTTCTCTTGTCCATGATTGTGGGAATTGACTGGATTGCACCAGATGATTCTTCTGAAGTCCTTGGGATCACATTGAGGCTGCAGTCGCTTGGAGGGGCCATTGTGCTGGAACTGGCATGATGTCTTATACACCTGTCTAAAAATGTATTGGGATAATTGCACCCCAAATTTTTGCCCATTAGAAGGTAGAAGAATCTGGAGACTTGGATAGGCTAGAGCACCCAGGGTGGCCACTTACTGAGCCAAGAGTTTGCACTTCTGCAGGCTGTCAGCTAGAATAGTTGAGTTTTTCCATGAATACACAACCCTTTGACATGGTGACACAACCTTGTCATCTGCAAAGTTGTACTCAAGAGCCACACCATCAATTTACAGAAGAAATTGCAGTATGAAGGATTTGACTCTATGGTAGAGCACTTACTTTGCAAACCAAAACCCCGGGGTGGGGGGTTCATTCTAAGCACCAGGAATAAATAACAACAAAATAAAACCCTCAAAAACGGTCACAAAATCACATACAGTAATGTCTACTGCAGCAGTAGTCACAATAGCTAAGCCATGGGACCAACTTAGTGTGAGAGTCAAAATTATATTACTAATTACTGTGTCTAAGAGATCCATAAAACAAAAATGCCTCTAACCTGTAAACCACTTGCCCAAGGACAGATACCTCCCGAAATGCTGGGGCCTATTTATAGGAATAACAAGCCACATGTTTTCACTCCTCTAAACAAGTTTGTTTGAATCAACTGTACCAATGTAGGTGGGAGATACATGAGCAGTAAATACATCAGGATGTACACTTGCCCCTGACTGGGTGTGAGTGCAGGGAGGGGGGGTTGAGAGGGGGAGTACATAGGCAGAAACTTTTTCAGGATATATGCTTGTTCCTGAGGGGAAATATGGTGGTCCTGTGGTTCTGCCTTTTTACGCCTCTACAAAACAAGGCTACTTCCTGGGAAACCCAGAATGGACTTGACCAGAGTCCATCAACCTAGCCAGTATTTAATTAATGCTTGCTTCAACTTTGGCTCAAAGGCTGTGGTAGTGGTCTTATTCTCAACTGGTCGGAGTAACATTACGGTTGCCAACAACAAAACAATGCAAATGGAAGAGGTACTACCTACACAATGGAATGCTTTTCAACTCTAAAGAATGAAGTTGTATCATGTGCAGGACCAAGGATGTAGCTGGAGATACAATCCATCCATCTCAGAAGGACAAATATCTATGTGTTCTCTCATTTGTGGTTCCTAGATTTTATATGGATATATTAAATCATGTGTATGTGCATGAGAGAGAACGAGAGAAAGAGAGAGAGAGAGAGAGAGAGAGAGAGAGAGAGAGAGAGAGGATAGATGAGGGTAGAAATGCCTAGGTAGTGGGACCAAGGAGACTAAAAGAGAACAGGGAAGGTAAAGCTTATAGAAGAATATACTCAACATACAGTATAAGGAAACTATGGAAAAATATTAAATTATATCCTTGAAGTATGTACAGTATATCAACTATGCCTTAATAAAGCTATTTTACTGTAAAAGAAAACATGCCCCTACCTTCATCTCATGCTTTAATTAAATTTATGATTTTGTGCTGTGACAGATTCATTCATAGCTCTCCTGGGGTATATGCAGCCCAGGTGCAGGTTGTACATGCCTGATAAACTATGGGATCAGCTTCCTGACAGCATGATGCCCTTGTTCTAAGAGAGAGATTGCTGCTAAATCCAGCCATCAGACAGATGGGTCCCTAAAATGAAAGGTCTTTTGGCATGGACAGATGCTGGCCAAAGGAAAAAACCCTATGGCTGCAGAGATGGCTCTGTTGGTAAAGCTCTTACACAAAATTGTACACTGGCTCTAGAGCAATGGAAAGCAGGAAATGACCCGGGGATAGGAGATTTGTCCACACAGGAAAGTTCTTGTTGTTACTTCTAAAAGCAGAACATGATGTGGCCTTGATGGCTAATCTTCACTGTACAGGGTAGGGATGTGGGCTTTTCTTTTTCTTTTTCTTTGATTTGGCTTGAAGCTGTCAGTTAAAATAGACTTGCCTATCTGTTTCCTCCCTCTACTTTCTAGTCTGTCACTTAATTTAGGACATTGCAGAATTCTTCTCTTATCACTTGTAAGGGATGAAGTGGCACCTTTTTAAAAGACAGGAAATAAGTTTCTTTCAACCACCCTCCAAGAGAACAGGGGCCACGAGAGCAGCAAGAGAGTAAACACCCACCCGGCAGCTGCACAGCTCAGGCCCAGCCTGGCAAATTGCCCAGCAACATTTTGCCACATTTTATAGTTAAAGCAAGTCAAATGCCAAACTCAATTCAAGGGGAGTGGATATAGAATCCACTTCTTCTTGCAGCCATCTTGAAAAATCCATCCCAAAAGAAAACAAGTGACACATACTAAACCATTACAATATCACTACTAGTATCTAAATTCATCAACTCTAAAATGAACAATTTTACTGCTATTTATTTTTATTTCCATTTTAAATTATTTTTGATACTTTATTTACATTTCAAATGTTTTCCCCTTTCCAGGTCTCCCCTTTGGAAGCCCCATATCCCCTCCCCCTCCCCCTTGGCACTATGAGGGTATTTCCCTACCCACCCACCCACTCCCCTCTTCCCTCCCTGTCATTCCCCTATACTGGGGCATCTAATAATCTCAGACCCAAGAGCATCTCCTCCCACTG
The DNA here is from genome assembly GCA_019843965.1 of Rhynchomys soricoides. Lineage (NCBI taxonomy): Eukaryota > Metazoa > Chordata > Mammalia > Rodentia > Muridae > Rhynchomys > Rhynchomys soricoides. Next base: position 3,194,070 of record JADRCH010007686.1, on the reverse strand, counting down.
ATGGCCAACAAAGTCCTCCTCTGCCACAAAAGCGGCCAGTACCATGGGTCACTCCGTATGTATTCTTTGGTTGGTAGTCCAGTCTCTGGGAGCACTAGGGGCCTGACCAGCTGACCCTGTTGCTCCCTCCCCATGGGGCTGCAAACTCCCTCAGCTCCTTCAGTCCTTTCTCCAGCTACTCCATACAGGACCCCAGGCTCAGTCCAACAGTTGCTGTGAAATGAATCAAGGGTGTTCCGAACTTTTGAGCTAATATCTGCTTATCAGTGAGTACATACCGTGTTCATTCTTTTGTGACTGAGTTACCTCACTCAGGATGATATTTTCAAGTTGTATCCATTTGCCTGCAAATTTCATAAAGTCATTGTTTTTAATAGCTGAGTAGTATTCCATTGTGTAAATGTACCACATTTTTTGTATCTGTTCCTTTGTTAAGGAACATCTGGGTTGTTTCCAGTTTCTGGCTATTATAAATATAGCTGCTGTGAACACAGTGGAGCATGTGTCTTTATTACATGTTGGAGGGTCTTCTGAATATATGCCCAGAAGTAGTGTAGCTGGGTCCTCAGGTAGTATTGTGTCCAATTTTCTGAGGGTCTGCCAAACTGATTTCCAGAGAGGTTGTATAAGCTTGCAATCCCACCATCAATGGTTCCTCTTTCTCCACATCCTCACCAGGATATGCTGTCACCTGAGTTTTTGATCTTAGCCATTCTGACTGGTGTGAGGTGAAATATCAGGGTTGTTTTGATTTGCATTTCCCTGATGACTAAGGACGTTGAACATTTCTTTAGGTGCTTCTCAGCCATTCGAGTTTCCTCAGATGAGGATTGTCTGTTTAGCTCTGTTCCCCATTTTTTGATAGGGTTACTTGGATCTCTGGAGTCTAACTTCTTGAGTTCTTTGTATATATTGGATATTAGTCCTCTATCGGACTTAGGATTGGTAAAAATCTTTTCCCAATCTGTTGGTTGCTGCTTTGTCCTATTGACAGTGTCCTTTGCCTTACAGAAGCTTTGTAATTTCATGAGGTCCCATTTGTCGATTCGTGATCTTAGAGCACAAGCCATTGGTGTTCTATTCAGGAACTTTTCCATGTATTTGAGACTTTGCCCCACTTTCTCTTCTATTAGATTCAGTGTGTATGGTTTTATGTGGAGGTCCTTGATCCACTTGGACTTGAGCTTTGTACAGGGAGATAGGAATAGATCAACTTGAATACTTCTACATCTTAACCTCCAGTTGAGACAGCACCATTTGTTGAAAATGCTGACTTTTTACCACTGGATATTTTTAGCTCCTTTGTCAAAGATCAAGTGACCGTAAGTGTGTGGGTTAATTTCTGGGTCTTCAATTCAATTCCATTGATCTACCTGCCTGTCAGTGTAACAATACCACGCAGTTTTTATCACTCCTGCTCTGTAGTACAGCTTGAGGTCAGAGAGGCTGTTTCCCCCAGAAGTTCTTTTATTCTTGAGAATAGTTTTTGCTATCCTGGGTTTTCTTGTTATTCCAAACGATTTTGAGAATTGCTCTTTCTAAGTCTATGAAGAATTGAGTTGGAATTTTGTATCTATAGATTGCTTTTAACAAGATGGCCATTTATACTATATTAATCCTGCCAATCCATGAGCATGGGAGATCTTTCCATCTTCTGAGGTCTTCTTCGATTTCTTTTTTCAGAGACTTAAAGTTCTTGTCATACAGATCTTTCACTTGTTTGGTTAGAGTCACACCTAGATACTTTATATTGTTTGTGACAATTGTGAAGGGTGTCACTTCCCTAATTTCTTTCTCAGCTTGCTTATTCTTCGAGTATAAGAAGGCTACTGATTTGTTTGAGTTAATTTTATATCCAGCCACATTGCTGAAGGTGTTTATCAGCTGTACCAGATCTCTAGTGGAGTTTTTTGGGACACTTAAGTATACCATCATATCATCTGCAAATAGTGATATTTTAATTTCTTCCTTTCCAATTTGTATCCCTTTGACCTCCTTTTGTTGTCTAATTGCTCTAGCTAGAACTTCAAGTGCAATATTGAATAGAAAGGTAGAGAGAGAGCAGCCTTGTGTATTCCCTGATTTTAGTGGGATTGCTTCAAGTTTCTGTCCATTTAGTTTGATGTTGACTACTGGTTTGCTGTATATTGCTTTTACTATGTTTAGGTATGGGCCTTGAATTCCTGATCTTTCCAAGACTTTTACTATGAAGGGATATTGAATTTGTCAAATGCTTTTTCAGCTTCTAATGAAATAACCATGTGGTTTTTTTCTTTGAGTTTGTTTATGGAGTGGATTACATTGATGGATTTCCTGGTATTGAACCATCCCTGCATCCCTGTGATGAAGCCGACTTGATCATGATGAATGATTGTTTTGTTGTGTTCTTGGATTCTCTTTTCGAGAATTTTATTGAGTATTTTTGCATCAATATTCATAAAGGGAATTTGTCTGAAGTTTTCTTTCATTGTTGGGTCTTTGTGAGGTTTTGGTATCAGTGTAACTGTGACCTCATAGAATGAATTGGGTAGTGTTTCTTCTGTTTCTTTTTTGTGGAAGAGTTTGAAGAGTATTGGAATTAGGTCTTCCTTGAAGGTCCAATAGAATTCTGCACTGAACCCATCTGGTCCTGGGCTTTTTTTGGTTGGGAGATTTTTAATGACTGCTTCTATTTCTTTAGGTGTTATGGATCTGTTTGGATAGTTTATCTGATCCTGACTTAACTTTGGTATTTGGTATCTGTCTAGAAAATTGTCCATTTCATTCAGATTTTCCACTTTTGTTCAGTATAGACTTTTGTAGTAGGATCTGATGATTTTTTTTAATTTTCTCAGATTCTGTTGTTATATCTCCCTTTTCATTTCTAATTTTGTTAATTTAGATACCGTCTCTGTGCCCTCTGGTTAGTCTGACTAAGGGTTTATCTATCTTGTTGATTTTCTCAAAGAACCAGCTCCTGGTTTTGTTGATTCCTTGTATAGCTCTTTTTGTTTCTACTTGGTTGATTTCAGCCCTGAGTTTGATTATTTCTTGCCTTCTACTCCTCTTGGGTGTATAAGCTTCTTTTTGTTCTGGAGCTTTCAGGTGTTCTGTTAAACTGTTAGTGCATGCTCTCTCCAGTTTCTTTTTTGAGGCACTCAGAGCTATGAGCTATCCTCTTAACACTGCTTTCATTGTGTCCCATAATTTTGGGTTTGTTGTACTTTCATTTTCATTAAATTCTAGAAAGTCTCTAATTTCTTTCTTTATTTCTTCCTTTACCAAGTTATCTTTGAGTCAAGCGTTGTTCAGCTTCCATGTGTATGTGGGCTTTCTGTTATTGTCGTTGCTATTAAAGACCAGCCTCAATCTGTAGTGATCTGATAGGAGGCATGGGATTATTTCAATCTTCTTACATCTGTTGAGATTTGTTTTGTGACTGATTACATGGTCAGTTTTGGAGAATGTACCATGAGGTGCTGAGAAGAATGTATATTTTTTTTATTTAGGATGAAATGTTCTATAGATATCTGTTAAATCCATTTGGTCCATAACTTCTGTTAGTTGCACTGTGTCTCTGCTTAGTTTGTGTTTCCAAGATCTGTCCATTGATGAGAGTGGGGTAATGAAGTCTCCCACTATTATTGTGTGAGATGCAATGTGTGCTTTGAACTTTAGTAAAGTTTCTTTTATGAATGTGGGTGCCCTTGCATTTGGAGCATAGATGTTCAGAATTGAGAGTTCTTCTTGATAGACTTTTCCTTTGATGAGTATGAAGTGTCCTTCCTTATCTTTTTTGATGACTTTTGGTTGAAAGTCAATTTTATCCGATATTAGAATGGCTACTCCTGCCTGTTTCTTGGGACCGTTTGCCTGGAAAATTGTTTTCCAGCCCTTTACTCTGAGGTAGTGTTTGTCTTTAACGCTGATGTATGCAGCAAAATGCTGTGTCCTGTTTATGTATCCAGCCTGTTAGCCTGTGTCTTTTTATTGGAGAATTGAGTCCTTTGATATTAAGAGATAGTAAGGAATAGTGATTGTTGCTTCCTGTTATTTTCGATGTCATTTTTATGTTTGTGTGACTATCTTCTTTTGAGTTTGTTGAAAGATTACTTTCTTGCTTTTTCTAAGGTTTAGTTGCCTTCCTTGTGTTGGCGTTTTCCATGTATTATCCTTTGTAGAGCTGGAATTGTGGAAAGATATTGTGTAAATTTGGTTTTGTCATGAAGTATCTTGATTTCACCATTTATGGTAATTGAGAGTTTTGCTGGGTATAGCAGCCTCGGCTGGCACTTGTGTTCTCTTAGGGTCTGTATGAGATCTTCCCAGGATCTTCTAGCTTTCATAGTCTCTGGTGAGAAGTCTGGTGTAATTCTGATAGGTCTACCTTTATATGTGACTTGCCCTTTTTCCCTTACTGCTTTTAATACTCTTTCCCTGTTTTGCCCATTTTGTGTTTTGACTATAATGTGACAGGAGGAATTTCTTTTCTGGTCCAATCGATTTGGAGTTCTGTAGGCTTCTTGAATGTTTATGTTCATCTCTTTCTTCAGGATAGGGATGTTTTCTTCTATTTGAAGATATTTACTGGCCCTTTAAGTTGGGAATCTTCACTCTCTCCTATACCCATTATCCTTAGGTTTGGTCTTCTCATTGTGCCCTGGATTTCCTGGATGTTTGTATTTCCAGGAGTTTTTTGTATTTTGCATTTTCGTTGACTTATGTTTTCTATGGTATCTTCTGCACCTGAGATTCTCTCTTCTATCTCTTGTATTCTGTTGGTGATGCTTGCATCTATGACTCCTGATCTCTTTCCTAGTGCTTTTATCTCCAGGATTGTCTCCCTTTGTGATTTCTTTATTGTTTCTATTTCCATTTTTAGATCTTGGATGGTTTTGTTCATTTCCTTCGACTACTTGATTGTGTTTTCCTGTAGTTCCTCTTTAAGGGCTTCTAGCTGTTTACCTGTGTTCTCCTGTATTTCTTTAAGGGAGTTATTTATTTCCTTCTTAAAGTCTTCTATCATTATCATGAGAAGTGATTTTAAATCTGAGTCTTGCTTTTCTGATGTGTTGAGGTATCCAGGGCTTGCTGTGGTGGGAGAACTGGGTTCTGATGATGCCAAGTTGTCTTGGTTTCTGTTTGTTGTGTTCTTGCCCTTGTCTTTCACCATCTGGTTATCTCTGGTGTTAGCTGGTCTTGCTCTCTCTCACTGTGGCTTGTCCCTCCTGCAAGCCTTAGTGTCAGTGCTCCTTGGAGACCAGCTCTCCCTGAGATGAATTTGGGTTTGCAGAGCTGTGGTACATGGTCAGCTCTGGGGTACAGACAGAAACCAGGAAGATCCTGTCCCCAACTGTTCCTTGGTTCCTGTTTCCTGGTGGCTCTTTGAGGGTCCCTCTTGATCGAACAATTTGAACAGAAGTGGTGGTCTTCCTGTGCTCGAAGGTGTGTTGGCACTCCTGGGAGACCAGCTCTCTCCTGGCACTGAGTACAGAGCCCTGTATCACAGGATCAGCTCCAGGGCCTCAGAAGGAAACTGGAAGGCCACTCCTTAGACTCTGTATCCTGAGGGTTTTAGGCAGGTCCCTCTGAGCAGAGGTGTGGCACAGACCACAGGTGTAAACCAGAAGGCTCCTGTCCTAGGCTGTTTTTCGGTCCCTGTGTCCTGAGTATTCCAGGTGGGTCCCGCTGAGCAGTGGTGCTTGTCTTACCTCAACTCACATGCTTGTCCAAACTCCTGGGATGCTGGCTTTCTCCCAGCACTATTTGGCTATCTTATTGCTATTTCTTATTTTGAAGCAATCATAGTCACAGTGAGTTATTGAGATGGTACAGAGAAGTCATGTACATACATCTCTCCATTTTCCAACAATGCTAGGCCTTACAGAATTTTGGTAAAATATCAAAACCAAGAAATTGACATTGGTTTTATTTCTATGTATAATTTTATATTTTTTAAATGATGATGTATTTTATTCTCAGAACTTGGGAGGCAGAGGCAGGAAGATCTCTGTGAGTTTGAGGCCAACCTGGTCTACAGGGTGAGTTCCGGGCCAGCCAGGACTACAATGGTAACATCCTTTTTCAAAAAAAAGACCATGTCTATATAATTAACTTATTTAATTAATCCTTACAGGTATACTTATTTCTCTGATAGAAGACTGTATGCTACCACCAAGTACATCTAATAGTTAGAAACTTTTCTTTGTGATACATAAAATAATCGTGCATCCTGTGATGTCTACATATTTAAATGTCTGTTTTTAGTCAGGGATTGCACTTTGTAGGAATGTGCCCTACCACTGTGCTATAGTCCCAGCCCCCCACTTCCTCTGTATTTTGTATAAGAGTCAATGACATGTTGTATTAATACAATAATCAGATAAAGAAACTGGAATATAGCTAGGCAGAGTGGAATGCCTTTAATCCTAGCATTCAATACACAGAGGCAGATCGATCTCTGTAAGTTCAAGGCCAGCTTGGACTACATAATGACTTATAGGACAGCCATATCTTCATGGTGAGACCCTAAAAGAAGGAAAGAAACAGGCAAACAGATAAACAAACTGGGGTATAGAGTGTTTAAGAAGCCTACCCAAGGTTACATAGCTACTGGGAGTTACTAATGAAAACTCAGGAAGAGAATACAAGCCCAGCCATTCTAATCCAAACTTAACATGCTTAGCCTATACTGTCCCGAAAAATAATTGTAGCCTGTACCACATTACTAACAGGCTAGCAACCTGTCACTTTTCTCCCGTTGCTATGACAAAATAGAAAAGCCACTTAAGGAAAAGAGGGTTTGTTTTGGCTCACAGTTTGGGGGTATTGTCTGCTCGGCAGAGCAGGCATAATGGCAGAGTGGGGGGCAGCTGGTCACATTGCATCCATAGTCAGGAAGCAGACACAAATGAAGGAAAGTAGCCAGTTCACTTTCTCCTTTTCATTCTGCCTGAGACCCTATTTGAGGGAATGGTGCCACCACAGTTGGGGTACATCTTCCTACCTCAGTTAACACAATTTAGAAATTCCTTCACAGGCTTCCCCAGAGGTTTTTCCTCCTTCATGAGTCTATATTCTATCAAGTTGACCATAGGGATTAACCATTCCGCTTTCTAATTATAAGGTCCTAGGAAATAGAGGTTTTGCAGGAACAACAAGCTTGCAAACTAATTGTAGACACTAAACAATACATAGCCTGCCATACTTCTGCAGCTGCTCAGTGAGCATCAGCCTAGCACACTTTCCACTTTCTAATGCAATGGAACCACATTCAGCTCCTCATTGAATCAACCCTCTGCATAGATGGAAAAATAGGAAAATAGGAAATGAGAATGGAAAGGAGGTAATTGAATTGCTTTACATATACAACTAATGCAAATTCTGGAGTCAGGCCACCAACAGGCTGAAAAGGTACTTTTCAAACGGCCATTTCCATGGTTTCTTTTAAATGATCCTCTTTTGTTGCACTATTAAAAAATTTAGAATAAAAGATAAAATCAAGATAGAAAGACTAGGGCTTAGGGTGTAGTCTAACATGTGCAAAGTGCTGTTTCTGCCTCCTGCACTGCACAAACCTGCATGATGATGTAAGTCTGTAATCCCAGCACTTGGGAGGTGGAGGCAGGGGATCACAAGTTCAAAGTCATCCTTGTTTGCGTGGTGAATTCAAGGCCAACCTGAGCTATATGAGACCCTGTCTCAGAAATAAAAAAAAAAGAGGGAGAGAGAGGAAAAAGGGGAGAAACAGAAATAGAAAGAAAGGATGGGAGAGGGAGAGAAGAAATAGTTTATTCATTGATAGGTTAGAGCCAAATAGGATACTTAATACATAGATTATTATCAGGAATGAAAAAATGTGTGTAGCTGGGGTTAGGGGAGATACAAAAAGAATTACAACTTGTACATCTAAACTAAGATCCCTTTGGAATTCTGACCTCTCACTGGGAGCTAACAATCAAAAAGCACTTCATATCATTTAAGAGAGTGCTGCGTGATTCGGGTCAGCGTGTATTCTAAATTCACTGCAAAAGACAGGCCTCAGTGACTAAAATGTGTGCACTCTTCCTTTCACCACTCCTCCTTTGATTGATGAGGCTGTTTTGTGCTTCAAGAAATGTAGCAAACTGTAGATCAGTTTGGGGGTGAGCTAGAGTAAACAGCTGTTTATTGGTCTGTTTCCCACTAAGGATGTATGCAATACTACATCTTGTCTGGGCTGAAAGGTCCCATAGTATACTTAAAGCAAGAAGGAACTATATTAACTACTTAGCAAGATATAAAAGGGCCAAACATACAAGAATTTGTTCAGAATCAAGGCCCAGGTTGCAGAAATTGGAATCAAGATGGGGGCTGGGGGCAATAGAATAGTAAGATTTATCTACCACAACACTCGCCATTTTATCTTACTGAATTCCTACCATAAGCTCCATGGACAAATAGTCCCATTTCACAGATGAGGAAGACAGAGGTTACATAATTTATCCAAGGCCACACACATCTAATCAAAGGAACAGGGCTTTCAAAAGTTATATCATTTGTGATGTCCTGCATATTTCTTTCTTTCTCTGTGTATGTGTGTTTGTGTACGTGTGAAAGTGCACATGTGCCTACAGGTATCTATGTACAAGTGCACATGTGCATGTGGAGGGAGAAGACAACCTCAAAGGTTATTCCTCAAATGCTGTCTACCATTTTCTTTGTTTGAGACAGAATCTCTCACTGGCATGGAGTTTGTCAAGTAGGTTAGACCAAAGATCTGCCGGTCTGCCTCCCAGCCCTGACATTATTATAAACACTTATCACCACGCGTGGCTATTTTTACATGGGTTCTGGAGATTCAACTCAGCAATTTATTAACTGAACCATCCCCACAGCCCTGTTTCTAAATATGTAAATATAAACTTCAAAACTTATCCAGACCAAAGGATTTTGAGTAAGGAATTGGGTGGCCTATATTTTATTAAGATTCCCGCCTTAAACTTTAAGGTTTTAGACCATGTAATAATAGGGGTCCATTTTCTGCTGTGAGGTCAGACAATTGGCCTTTTTGCAAAACTTGCCTAGTTGGCATTAACTGTACAAAAGCAGTGCCCACCCACACAGAGCTAAATAATTTTCTATTTTACGAAAGGCAATGCAGTGTCTGTAGTGTCTATTATTAAGTTCCCCAGCGGGCTCTGGGGTAGCATCCTATAATCAACAGCATTAGTTTCTATGCAGTGAAATACATAGATATTTACTAAATGAGAACAGAGTCTATAAGAAGCTCCAGGACAACTGAAATCAAATTTTGCTAGCAAATCACTAATGAGAGAGGCCTTGGGCTTTTCAAAAACATTTAGGTCATGAAATTGTGCATGAGGAATTATGAAAGCATATATTTCATACTTCTGCACTTTGCAAAAATAGGATGCTGAATGATCTCAAGCACTGCAGACCAAAGCTCTTCCTTTTAAACAAGGATGCTTCTCTAACCAACGTGTAGCTAGAAAAATAATCCTCTCATAGATATATAGATGCTAGAAGATAGATAGATAGATAGATAGATTGATAGATAGATAGATAGCAGACAAGCAGATAGTAGATAGACAGATGAGTGAAAGGGGGTTTTATATACTAGAATTCCCTCCTATGAAACCCCCTTTCCCCTTCCAGTGGGTACAGCTTATCTGTGTACTGGCATTTATGAGGTCAGAATAGCTCAAAGTGGATGGACTGTAAGCAAGCTACTCTTTTCCTCTATTAAAGTCTAGTTTACATTTAAACCTTCTGGGGCCAGATTGGTGTGTGTGTGTGTGTGTGTGTGTGTGTGTGTGTGTGTGTGTGTTGCTTCTACACAAAGCCATGTGTCTAACTTTAGGTTTCTAATACTGTGATAAAAACACCATGACCAAAAAAAAAAAAAAAAAGCAAATTGGGAAAAGTTTATTTGGCTTATACTTCCAGATCATAGTCCATCATTGGAAGAAGTCAGGACAGGAACTCAAGCAGGCCAGTAACCTGAAAGCAGGAGCTGATGCAGAGGCTATGGCTTCTGCTTACTGGCTTGTTCCTCGTGGCTTGCTCAGCCTGCTTTCTTATAAAACCCAGGACCACCAACCCAGGGATGGTACCACCCACAATGGGCTGGGCCCTCCCACTTTGATCACTAAATGAGAAAAAGCCTTACTGCTGGCTCTCATGGAGGCATTTCCTTACTGAGGCTCCTTGCTCTCTGATGACGCTAGCTTGTGTCAAGTTGATACTCAAACTAAGCCAGCACACCTTGGAACCACTCAGAAAGGAAGGAACTATAAAGTCCATTGAATCTGTCTGTGATAACAATGCCCAAAATGTTCTAGTGGTCCCTATTGCCTGGTATTAACACCTTAGTACTGTCCTAGTATAGTCCCTTCCAATATTATATCAGCATCAGTTCCCATGATGAAAAGACCTCCAAAGAAACTGATACATCCCTTCCAAGAGGAATTTGGTTGTAAGAGATCCTCCCTCTTCAGGTAGCACCATAATAAGAATACTTATGGATTCAGGCAAATCTCCAGATATTACATATGATGAGGAACCAAGGATTCCTGCATATGAGCAGCCACCTTAGAATCTTGCTCTCCAGAGCCAGGCTAGCCCTCAGATGACCATAACTCCAGCTGATGTGTTGACTGCAACTTTAGGAAAGAGCCAGAGCTACTCAGCTAAAGTGTTCTTCAATTTCCAGCCCACAGAAACCATCAAGCAATAAATGTGTGTTGTGCTAAGCCAGAATTGGGAGAGTGCTTTGTTATACACAGTACAGAAAATCTTTACCCTCCCATTCACAAGTAAGGAATAGTTATCCTTCCTATGGTTCCAATAAAAATGCCTGGCAAGAGCAACTTAAGGGAGGCAGGGTTTATTTATAGGTTGAGAGTACTATTCAAAGAAATCATGGCAACCAGGAGCATTAGGCAGTTGGTCACATTGTATCCACAGTCAGGAGGTGGGGGAAGCTGAATGCTGCTGCTAAGTTGTCTTTCTCCTTTTTCTTCAGTCCAGAACCTCAACCCACGGGATGATCTACCTGTGTTTAGAATGAGTCTTCCCACCTTAGTTTCTCCAATCCAGAAACACCCTAACATATAAGCCTGGAATATCTTATAGATGATTATAGACCCTGTGAAATGGACACTCAATAGTAATCATCACAAGGTAACTGTGCCAGAAACATGAGGACCCCTGATGTCCCAGGGACTTCAAGGGTCAGCCCAGTTTGTTCTGTGTATTGCAGAGTGGGCAATGTGTCTGTAAGCATTTTACCATCTTGGCAGCAGTTTCCTTTGGGTATTTTCTCATGGAAATGCTTAGAAGGCCCTGGAGAGTATAACTTCAGAAAAGTGAGCAAGCTTAGCACAGATGCTCTGCTTCTAGAAGGAGTATGTGCATTTACTAACCTACCCCAAATTATCCTTGTTGTGGATTTATCCAGAAATGTTTGTTGCTCCCAACAAGAGGGCGACTTTCTGCGCCATGTTTATTAAACAGGAGAGAGTGTGGAGCCCCTTTCCTCCCCTGCTATGGAATAGCATGTTCCTAGTGGCATCTGTATTCTTTCAGTTTCACTGCAGTGTTGACTCCAGCCCGGTCTGGGGGATTGTACAGGATTGCATCAGACACCAGAGCTGCCACTAACCCGCTGCCTCCTTTATGTGATGAATGGTTCTGTTCCCTCCTAATGAAGAGTGTCTATTCTCACCAGCTGCAGTTTACACACAGGATATGTTCCCTGTCTGAAGCCCCCATCTGACTCCTCATATCACCATATGCCACATGATTATGCATTTTAGGTACAGATGGAGACATTACTCATGTAATTCATCACATGGGAAGATCCACAGGCTAGCTGCTTTATTTCAACTGAAGTATTCATTTCTAACTTTGCTCCTGGTAGAAAAAACAAAAAACAAAAATAGGGCCAGGAAGATGGCTCAGTAGGTAAAGCTTTGCAAACCAGATGTGAGTTCAGTCCCTGGATCCCAAACAACTGATTCTAAGAATTGTTCTATGACTCTCTACATGTAGTGTGACACATGCACTCCTATGCAGAGAGAGAGATAGAGATAGAGATAGAGATAGAGATAGAGAGAGAGAGAGAGAGAGAGATTGTACAGGCCTTTAATCCCAGCACTCAGGAATCCAAGCAGGTGGATCTGAGGATAGCCTGGGCTACAAGTGAATTCCAGGCCAGCCAGGCTGCAAACTGAGGCCTTGTCTCAAAATAAGAAGTAAATAAATAAAAATAATTATTTTCAAAATCTTTGAAAAATCCAAAACTGTCGATGAGAACTATAGGCAAACTATCTGCCTTCACTTAGTCTTTACTGGAGTCTTTGTTTTAATTATAAGATAAGATAAAACATAGCTAATATTTAATAAAGTGCACAAGCTTAACATAGTAGATTGTTGCAAGAAGGTCTCAATTTTTTACCCCTTCATTCCTTGGCCTGCAATTCTTTTTTGAAAGATTCTTCACTTGTTTTTAAGTGTGTGTGTGTGTGTGTGTGTGTGTGTGTGTGTGTGTGTTCGTGTGTGTAGGAATGTGTACACGAATGTGTATGTGAGTACAGTTCCAGTACCCACAGAGGTGAGACATGGGTATCAGATCCCCTAGAGCTGGAGTTACAGATGGTTATGAGCTACTTGGCTTGAGTGCTGAGAATCTAATTGGCATCCTCTACAACAACAATGGCTTGTAACCACTAAGTCTTTTTGTAGTCACCCCCTTCAACTTTTTTTAATTGTGCCTATTTCTTGTGCCTGAAATCTAGGATGACCTTTTAAGTTTTTTGACAATGACGCACTGAAAATGATTATGTATCAATTCTAAACATTGACCTCAAAAGGACTTGGAGCTTCCAATCCTTCTTCAGGAGCCTTGAAGCCACTGTGTGAATGTGACCAGACTAGCCAATAAACAGCAGACCAACAAACCATCACCAGAGAAAAGGATTTTATGCAAATCTAACCGCAAGTGTGAGCACAGCACAATAACAATTAAAACTCTATCTTCTTGTATACTCAAAAGTTATAATTAGTAGGCTTTTAATGCCATTGAGTTTGGGATCGATTTGTTATACGGTGATACTGTGGTAATAAACAACTGATACACATGTCAGCATGGCTTTCTTTTCAAATTAAGTTGGTAGTCTATGGTTCAGATGCAGTTTAAGGATGTTCAAAGGTTGGTGTCTAAGAGATCTGATCTCTTGAATGGTGGTATCGGAAAATAAAGAGAATTTACCTGGTAGAATCAAGTGGTAGATTGTTAGGTCAAATATAGTCATGTCCATGGACTTGATTAGGAGATGCTAGTGTCACGTTCCTCTGATAGTTACCTTCCAAGAAGAAGTGATGAAACCAGAGAGAAGGGGTGTCACCAGATACTGTGCCATGCAGTTAGTACTTTCTGCTTCCCACACTGTGATCTAAATACATCTCTTTTCTTTATAAGTTAGCCCAGCTTTGGTATTTTGTTATATTAACAAAAAAGGGGATTAAGACATGTAGTTAGACTACAGGGCAACAGTCAAGCTACAACATGTTCTTCATATAATATGCTTTCTGTGTCTTGTCAGGAAGAAAGTGTAAGCTTGCCAGGTGAGCCAGTTTTCAAAAAAAAGAAGGATTCCGTGTATTACTTACCAGTGTTCAGACTTCACATAGTGGTCAGCTTCCAGTATACTCAAACTATTGTGACAGCGTTGACTGATCCACCTCTAGAGTTTAAGGCCGTGGATTTGATGTTTCTCCCATCAAAACTATCTAGTATTTGCTGGGGCTTTAACTACTTCTTATAGGGTTATTTATCAGAAAAGTAAATAGAGACGGACTATTTGCCTACAATTCTCATTGATACAAACAGAGGACCAAGTGTTCAAATACCTGAGCTTATGAGGTGGGGGGTGATTTTCATTCAAACCACCACAAGCAAGTTAGAGGGTTTTTTTTTTCTTTCCTTCAATTAAGCTTCAACAGTATTTTCAATAATTCACAGAAAAATAAGTGCTACATTAAAGCCAAGGAGCAAGGGACTGCTTCTATGAAACCTCACAAGCATTTACAGCTTCCTCATTGTAACTCTAGCAGAAATACTCCAACGTTCACTTATGCTCTAAAACCCTGGTTCTCAACCAGTGGGTTGTGGCCACTTTGAGGGTAACAGATCAGATATTTACATTATGATTCATAACAGTAGCAAAATTAATACTAGAAAGTAGTAACAACAAAAACCATTTTATAGCTGGGGGGTCACCACAACATGAAGAACTGTATTAAAGGGTCGCAACACAAGGAGGGTTGAACATCACGGCTCTAAACCATCCTTGTCAATTTGAAGGAACTCTAAACTTCTAGAAATTCAGTTTTCATATTATTACATTGCATGTGGGAACTATTATATGCTTTGTCTTCTTTTCATGAAATATTATGTTTGTTCATGTTTTTCTGAGTTGTTCTTCAAAATTGTCCTGAGTACCATGCTTAGAAACAACCATCCAACAGAAAATCATCAACAGTCATTGTAAGGCCTGAACCTTTCCCTGACATTCTTCCTTTGTCATTCATACCCCAGATTACTTCTCCCACTGAGTCCGGGTCTTCCAATAATCATTTGAAAGTAAAGATAAGAAGAAGAAAATAATTCACCTCAGATCATTACTTGCAAAGATCTGGCAAGATGAAGAATAATCACATGGAATCCCCCACAGAATATCATGATGCTGTATAGTCTCTGGCTATCTCCCAGGGGACAGACAGAGCCTATCTAAACCTATCATTGAGACCCTATCTAAAAATGACAACAAAACAAAACCAGGGGGCAGCAGCCTGAAGATCCATGCTATAAAGCCTCATGGACTTTGCCCCCCAAAACTCTGCCATTTTGACTTCACTGCCCTTTAACATTGGCAATGTTTTCTTTAGTCAAGAGAAATGCTTTCTGGTTCTTTTTCTCTTGGATATTTGTAAATATTAGCTTCCCTTCTGTGTGATCCCAGACTCTAGACACCCCCCCCATCAGTTTGTTAGCAGGGTTGACATTTTAATTGTTCCTGTAAATCCTGATCCCCACTTCAGAATGGAGTCTACTGCATGATCTGTTTAACATTTCTAGCTTGGTTTCAGATGAGTACAGAGCAGTTTGGTAACTGTCTGGTCCAAAGGAAACTCCACTCCCCCAAATTCCTGCCGTTTCCAAATAGCGAAATGAGTCATGAAGTACAAATGGTTATCTTTGGTGTCTATTGGCATACCAAAAAGCATGTTGCTTTCAGGCTCTCTCGGCATAGCAAATACCTGTTACAGAGCTCATGCTGACATCCTGGCTCCTCCCCCCACCCTACCACACAGACCCTCCCCCTCCCCCCTTCTCATTCCAATATAACCCTGACATTTTGGCCATGAACTCTTGCTCCTCTCTCTTTAGTCTCTGCCCCTCCCCCCATGGTCAGGTCCAATCTGCTGGCCATGGTTCGTCTACTACTTTCTCTCTCTGCTCTGAACCCTTCTAGATGCTTCTGCCTTTGCTCTCCCTCATAGCTACAATAAAAACCTTTCCTTCAACCACACCTTGGAGTGGTCATGAACTCACTTTATACAAGAACATTTTTTCCACGATTGAAAATTATTAAAATTTACTCCCTAATTTAACACAGAAAATATTCTAGATTAGTGTCTCTCAACTTGTTGGTCATAACCTCTTTTGTGGCCACATATTAGATAGATATTCTGCATATTAGATTACAATTCATAACGGTAGCAAAATTACAGTTATAAAGTAGCTACAAAATAATTTTATGGTTGGGAATCACCACAGCGTGCATCTTTTTAAAGGATCACAACATTAGGAAGGCTAAGAACCATGGTTCTTCATGATTCCTTAGATTTATTAAGGTGAGCTAGATATGTAAAACTGAGAAATCAGGGCTTATAGAAATGTACATGAGCTAAAGCAAGCTGGCATGGGGGGGGGGATATTCAGGC
Source organism: Rhynchomys soricoides (assembly GCA_019843965.1). NCBI lineage: Eukaryota > Metazoa > Chordata > Mammalia > Rodentia > Muridae > Rhynchomys > Rhynchomys soricoides. Next base: position 3,178,080 of record JADRCH010007686.1, on the reverse strand, counting down.
TCCATTTCAAAGACAGGCCTAAAATATGGCTCTATACTTTCTAATGGCCCACTCTAAGAAAATGCAGGCTATTTGATTCATTGTCTAAGAAAAAACTTGCCTGTAATCTGGGGTGGAAGTTTGACCAGAAGAGAGAGCTAAAAACCCACTCCGCACAGGTCTTCCCACAGAGCACATCTGCATTGCTGATATAGTCCTGACTGCTATGCTGCTTATTTACAAACTCTTTGTCAAAGGCTAACAAAGATGGTTACAGATGCATCTCTAATCTTCTAAGCTCCGAAGGTAGCTTTTCAGAGGGGCTTGCAACAATATGAGCTAATGTTCACCTCTCCTGTGGCTAGCCAGAAATAAAATGATGCATATCCAGAAATGAATAGATAGCTCATGCTTAAAATAAGTATTCATTAATATTTTCTCAGATCAGGATTGATGGCTCACATCTTTAGTCCCGGTATTGAGAGGCTAAGGACAGCAGAATCACAGTAGGTGTAAGGGCAGCCAGGGTAATGAGTTCCAGGACAGCTTGGGCTACAGAGTGAAACCATAGGTCAAAAACAAACAAACAGATGGACAAACAAACAAAAGAACCACCCAATATGAGGCTAGTGGTGGAGATCTGTTGGTAGAGTGTTTATCTAGCCTGCAGGTGACCCAGAATTCTATTCCTAGAGCCATATAAATTAATTGTGGTGGTATATGCCTATGATGCCAGCAATAGGGATATCAAAGGCAGAAGGATCCGAAGGTTAAAGCCATCCTTTGTTATACAGCAAGTTTGAGGACAGTATGGGATACATGAAACACTATTTCAAACGAGTGTGTGTGCTTGTATGTGTGTATGTGTGTGTTTATGTGAGTGCATGCACGCATGCTCAAGAGTGCATGAGCGCATGCACATGTTCATATCTTTTGGTGTATGTATAAGCACCAAAGTATTGCCTTTTCGTTATAATGCTTCACACTGGGAAAACCAGGTAGATAGTTCTAAAAGGAAATTCACCTAATCTGCATTGTGAGACTTTCAGGTTTATGAACAATAATGTCGGGACAGTGAAATATAGTATTTATATCCCATTTCCTGTGAGGATTGGGTCTCATAAAATACAATTGTGCTTTGTGGTCTTAAAGAGATGAAAAAAGCTACCTAGGACTCTTTCCCAGCTGGATGCTGACAATTCATTTCCGTTGTGTTAGGTGGAGCCTATATTAGGATGGGTAGAGGAGAAAAAGAAAACATATTAGAAAAATGGCTCCTGGCTAACCCAGAGGTAATTTTTTACTTAGGGGCTGTCTCAAGTGTCATATATGCAGAGTCTTACTTGCTACTTGTGGCCATTTGTATGAAGCTCTGTGGGAACCAAGAATTCCAGAGCCAAAGGACATAGAGCATTCTGGAAACAGACTAATCTTGTTTCCATTCCAAGATGAAGAATTCCAAAAGAATCCCTTCCTCATAATTTTAAGGCTGGGAGAAGAGCTTAATCAGTGTCTTTGGAGTTTACAGTGAGACATCTTGTGGCCCTTTCCTACAGAAGAGCTTACTCTGGGGGCCAGATCTCTAACTATTGCACATGTGCCTCCAGAGACTGAAGGACCCAAACGAATGAAAAAGATGGCTGTGAGCAACATGCTGAATCATCTGTTAGTGGTGGTGGTTTGCTTTTTGGGTTTTGTTTTTTTCCTAACTTCAACAAAATCAAACTGCAGCATACACTAGCAATTGAACTGGCTAAAACAGCGACCAGATGTTTACCCATTTCTATCGCCTGGGATTGCTCTGGCCTGAAATCAATGGTCATGAAAGTAAATGTCATGTAGTCATAGAAACCTTCCAAACTATTGATGGAATGTGGGAACTGTAGATGTAAAGCATCCAACAAGGTGAGAAACGAGCTATCCAAATCCCAGGGAACATCTCACTGAGAACTCTTACTATACACATTCATGAAAGGGATATCTTTGAAGTGCACTTGCTAATTGTCCTGGGTGAGGCTCTCCAGGAGCATAGCTCTAGTTGGTAGTTCTTGGGCAAGTAATCTTGTGTTGGACAGAGGACTGTTTGTAGAAGAAATCTATAAAGGAGATAGGAAAATAGGATTGGAAGAAAGGACAGATAGAGTTGTAGAGAAATCCCAGTGCCTGGCTGGCTCGCCCTCACCCTTTCCCTTACCATCTTCACTTATTACTTTCCCAAGTCCTAGGGGAAGTCTAAAATGCAAACAGTATAGTAGAACCTTACCTGATCAATCTTCAGGCAAAGAGCCTTTGGTAAGCTGCACCCATCAGTCCCTGGCCCCTAGCTACCATATGTATACACAGGACAGAGAATGTTGAAACAGCTCAGCTAAGACAACTATGGTTGGTCGGGAGCATCCTATAGGAAGCAGGTTTCACATATGGGCTCTTGACAGCAACATGGGAAGCAGATTGAATGATGGATCTCTGGTGTAGTTCACAAGAAAAAAACAACAGCAATTAAATGTGCATGTCTTGAATTTGAATGAGTACCAAAGTTCTCAGGAATGTTTATTAAACAGATTGTTGCAACCCATCTCCAAACTTCTGATTCACTTAATCTGGGATAAGACTCACAACTCCCAAGTGTTTTGATGGTGGTGGACCCAGAACCACACTTGCAGAAGCACAGCTCTGAAAAGCAACCATCGCCCTTGGAAAGCTAGGTCATGGGTAGCTCTAGACTCTGTAAATTCACACATCAACATACTTACAAAGGTTGAATAAAGTCATAGTTGGCTCATCAAAAAGATGGGTATAGTGGTATTATTAGGCTAGTGGCTCCAATAAAGGTCATCTTCTCTTAGATCTAGCCAACTCCAACTCCCAAAGGTAAATGCCAGTAAAGAATGGAAGGACCGTAACACTTTATTCTAGAGACAATCCTTCAGTAGTTCAGTGACTGGATGGAAAATTGCTGAATATGGAGTTAGGAAGTCCAGATTCTCCCATGAATGGCTTTATGGTCATTGGCAAGTAGCCTCAAGGTGCCATTCTTCAGTTTAGTCGGGTATAATAGGAGACCTTAAAGGTCACTTACAGCCCTGAAATATTCTACCAATAGTCCTACATGTGTTTAACTCTAGGACCCAAAGCAAGGGCTTAGGTAGCATATTCTACTAATCTCTCTCTCTCTCTCTCTCTCTCTCTCTCTCTCTCTCTGTGTGTGTGTGTGTGTGTGTGTGTGTGTGTGTGTTCATCTCTTCCTCGCTACCTTATTCCTTTGAGGCAGAATCTTTCAATGAATCTGAAATTCACCAATTTGGTTATGCTGAATTGCCAGTGATCTTTCAGGATGTGTCTACCTCTGCCCCCAAATGCCAGGATTACAGACATGTGTGGCCATGACCAACTTCGTTTACATGGGTACTGGGAATTCAAACCCAGGCCCTCAAGTTCAGATTGCAAGCACTCTTACCCTTCTCCCCACCTTGACGCTCTAGTTTCTTAATCTGCTGAATATGATGTATTCAGGAAACTTTTGAGTACTTCCATCTGGCCTTCTTTAGTGTTTTACCTGTAACATTCTGATTATCCTGAATTAATTATTTTTTTCACACACTACACTTTGATCGTGTTTTCCTTTCCCCAACTCCTCCTACCTACCTACCCAAATTTGTGTGTCTCCCATCTCTGTCTCTCTTCTCTGTCTCTGTCTTTGTTTCTCTGTCTTTCTAACACACACACACACACACACACACACACACACACAAGAAAACAAAAAAGCAAAAAAGCAAACAAACAAAACCAATAAGACAAGAAAGATAAATATGTTATGAACTCACTTATAAGAGGGTATTAGCAGTAAAATAAAGGATAACCATGCTACAAATTCACAGAGCCAGAGAGGCTAACTAACAAGGAGGGCTCAAGCAGGGAAAGCATGACTCTTCCTGGGAAAGGGAAATAGAATATATATCGCTGGTGGCCTGGAAGCAGGTGGGGATGGGAATGAAGGGATCAGGTGGGGCAGAGAAATGAAGGGAGTACTGGAAGAGACAGCTGGAATTGGGGGACATTTCAGGAGCAAGGTAAAAACCTAGTGCAACAAAAGCTCCCAAGAATCTACAAGAGTGACCCGAGGGAAAGCTCCTATTATAGGGGGACATAGAGCCTGGAACAGCCATCTCCTATAATCAGGCAAGACTTCCAGTGGAGGGACTGAGACACTAATCCAGCCACAAAACCTTTGACTTAAAACTTGTCCTGCCTACAAGATGTGTAAGGATAAAAATGGTCCAGAAATTATGGAAGAGGCCAGCCGATGAGCGGGGGGGGGGGGGGTAAATGGGAGAGAAAGGGGAAGGGAAGCAGGGAAAGAGGAAGAGAGGAGCAAGAGAACAAGAGAGGGAGAAGGGGGAAAACAGCCCCCTTTATAATGGGTCAAGCCTACCTGGCTGTTGTCAGGTAAGTGTGGGGAAGAGCATACCTGGGTGTTGCCAAGTAACTGTTGGGTGAGTTTAGACAGAGCACTAATACGGAGGCCTTGCAGGTGTGGCTGCTGTGTCACTTGTGTGTCCATAGTTGGCAAAAAGGAGAGAGCTACTCTGAGTGATCTGACCTGTGAACATCTGAATGATTAGTAGCCTAATATTCTCTGAAAAAAGTGAGCCTGAGACAACCACCAATCCAGTGACATGTAGGCCTAAGTGAGGCAGAGATGGCCCTTGCCTGATACTATAATATTCAACTAGGGCATAGCACTCCCAAGACTACTCCAGAGATTACCCCAGGCTCCACTAAGAATAAGTGGTGGAAAAATGGAAGAGAAAGAAACAGAAAGATGTGGGCACCATGAAGAGAGGCAGAACTAGAGACTCGAGGGTAGTGAGGAACAGCCTGTGATGAGTAGCCAGTGATGCCACCTGGGACCATGGTGGGGTTCTGGCCTGTGCTGCCACTGGGGACCACATCTGGATCCATAGCCCTGCAGCAGCATGGAATCTGTTACCATCAAAGTCCAGGCACACATCTCTGGTCTGGGCTGCTGCCCGGGAACATATTGATGTCTTAAGGCTATGCAGAACTGGCTTCACCCCTTGCCTGGGCATTGAGGAACACCTGGCCCTGGGAGCAAGAGAGCGGGAGAGCTGATCCTGCTCATAGCCAGCTGCAAGTAGGACTCTGCATATATACTTGAGACAGCCCCTAAGTAAAAAATTACCTCTGGGTTAGCCAGGAGCCATTTTTCTAATATGTTTTCTTTTTCTCCTCTACCCATCCTAATATAGGCTCCACCCAACACAATGGAAATGAGTGGGATTGGGATGCAAGATGTGAAATTCACAGAGATCCAATGCAAAGGTTTTTAAAACTTGGGAAATGACAAAATAACACAAAAGAGAAAGCACACACCAAAATAAAACACAGAGTTTGTTTTGTGTGGGTCAACTAATCCTGGACATAACGACTGCCGTGAAGTGTGGTTAATATACCCAGTGCAACTCCACTGAAGAAAACTAATTTTTTCTTTACCAGAGAGTATCATTTGCAGATAGCTTCTTGATTAAGGCTGGGAGCTTGTGTCTACTGCCCCTTCTCTGTGCTGGTACTCTTTCTGTATTGAACCTATGCAGGTCTTGTGCATGTTGCTATAGTCTTTATGGTATCAATGTACATCAGACCTGTTGTGTCCGGAAGACACTATTTCCTTGGATTCATCCACCTCCTCTGTTTTTAAAAATCTTTCCACATTCTCTTCCACACTGCTCTCTAATCCCTGAGCAGAAAAGTTTAAAGAAGAAATCTCGTTTAGATCGGAATGTTCCAAAGTCTCTCACTCTCTGCACACTGTCCATTTGTGGGTCTTGCTGTTAACTATTATCCACTGCAAGAAGAAACAAGTTTCTCTGATGTGAGTTGAGGCACAGATCTATGAGTATAGCAGTATGTCATTAGGAATCATTTTATTGCTGTGTTCCTTTAGCAGAATAGTAATGACTTTTCCAATTGGCCCATGACCTAGCTAGTCTCATGTTCTTAGCCACATTAGCAATATCGGGTATGGGTTCCATCTCTGGAGTGGGCTTCAAATCTAATCAAAAAGAGGTTGTAACTCTCACGATATTTGTGCCACGCTTTCACCAGTATATCCTGCAAGTAGGTCATTATTGAGAGCTGCAGATTTGTAGCTAGGTGATATTGATGATTACCTTCCTCCAATGGTAGTTGGCAGAGCACACTCCAGCACTGTGAACACTACTTACACTTTTAATTGGGTACCAGCTCAACTTTCCCATGTTTCATGCCATAAGTGTTGTCTTCCGCAATAGGGACTTAATATTGGGTTGTTGGGGGCAACCAATAGCCTTGGCAATAGCCTGGGATATGTTTGGGGAGGGTTCTTGGGACCACCTTGACCAGTGATTCAACAAGATATAACCCATTCCTTGCACGGAGGTTGTACTTGAGGTCTGATTCTTTCTCTACGTCAAGAATAAGCATGAGGAAAGCAGTGATATCTGAAAGCGTTCACTTGACTTTCCACAGTGTTACACAAGGGAAGGAAAAAAGAGTCATTGCTCTCTCACGGAATACTCTTATCACTTGAATTGATCTCAGTTCCTGGAGTCTTGTGAATTGGAATCATTAATCACCAAACTGACTCAGAGGACCTGAGAGATTGCAAAGTCAGGGGCATTCTCTGTGAGCTTCAAGGTTTGATTTTAATTCTCTGGGATGACACATGGAAATTTGAAAAGATTTCTTCTAAGTACTATGGTCATTATGTGAGTGCATACTGAGCAATCCCCAATGAGTTAGATTAAGAGCACAATGAACCACATCACATAAATGGAAGCACTCCTGCTTAAAAATTAATAAGCTGGGTAATTCAGAAAGAGCACTCCAGTGCAGACCTTGCAAGGCCCCAGGAAGCAGAAGCCTCCATGCACCTGGTCCCTTTCATTTTCAATGATGATGGAAAGTCACAAAACGTATGTGAAAGGCATAATTTATCTTTATTCAGCCACTCAGGTGAAACTCAATCTTGTGGGAAAGTAGAGAGTGCTAGGGCCACTTGGAGGCAGTAGCATTAGGGAGCATGGATGCAGTAAGGTGAGATGGTAGTGCTCTCATAGATGACAATATCAAGTAAGACTCTGGACGTGGTGGGCCTTAGGCAGAGTCCTGAGATCAGTAAGGGGTGAGATTTGCAACTATGAGGAATATAGTAACACATTTTATGAGAATATCTTTTACATTTTAAGAGACAAGAACTTTTGCCAGACATATTTAAAAATACACCATGAAGTCACTTACGACTTAAAACTTCTGTCCTACTCTGTACTTGGCCGTTTTATGTTTTGTTTACCTGTCTTTAAGAGAACAATGTAACAACAATCTTCTTGCCTCACATTTCCCATGAAATCAACTGTTACTACCTAAACTAATGCACAGCTGTAACCTTAAATTATGTCCTCTACTATGCACTTGACTCAGGAAAGTGTGTGTGGGTGTATGTGTTGTGTATATGTGTATTTTATAACAGCAAATGCTCAATACAGCAAATAGATTGAAAGCAACTTTATACAATAAATATCCACCATAAGCATTGTAAATACTACAGATATAGTAATGTTTGCAATGAATATTTGCTTTTCTTAGTATTCCAGAGTAAGTTGAAGTGAATAACTTAACACCTTGTAAAACTCTGCTAGGGGTTTCTGTAAAATATTCCTGAATACTTCCTGATGTGATCCTTTCTGTGATATTTGATAAACACGGAGCAAAATCCTTTCATTAGGAACACACTTAGACAAGACAGACAGCATTCAGGCAGGTATGAGGGCACGAACTCAGACTCATACAACAGATAGATTACAGGCAGTCCAGAATACATAAGATAAGGAGAGGTCAAAGACACGGAGAGAGAAGTAGAGAATTCAAACCTGGACTTGCTCTGGGTCAAACTACTCCAAGGGAAAGTGCTTTGATTTCTTTCCTTAACGCTATACTGATGCATATTGGTAACTCTTGAGTTTACCACTTATACATTTAAATCAACACATTTTGGTGCCTTATATAAGAAATCTCTGATGTGTTTAATACACGAAGGAGGACAATGTTCCAAGCAGAAGAAACAAATATGTAGTCAATAGAATCCTCAAGAAACAGCAGATGGGCTGCCGGGCAATGGTGGCACATGCCTTTAATCCCAGCCCTCAAGAGGCAGAGGGCAAAGGCAGAAGCAGAGGCAGGTGAATCTCTGAGTTTGATGCTAGAGAGTTTCAGGAAGGCCAAGGCTACACAGAGAACTCCTATATCAGAAAGAAAGGAATGAAGGAAGGAAAGAAGGAAGAGAGGGAAGAAGGAGGTGGAAGAAGGGAGAGAGGAAGGGAGGAAAGGAAAAAGAAAAGAAATAAGAGAGAAAAGAGAAACAGCAGATGACTTGGGGCTAAAGCAGAATGACCATGGAGAAGACAAGGGTAGGTCAGCACAGATGGCAGGGAAGGAGGGCAAAACATGTTGGGTCTTTACTCCAAGTAAGATGAGAGTCCCTGAAAGGGTTAAACACACAAGTGGCATAGCCTGAGGTCTCCTTTGAAAGAATTCTTCTTGCTTTTTGTGACTAACACACACTGTTGAGGGAAATAAGACATGATGATGAATTTGAGATGTCAACTTGACTGGACCTAGAATCAACTAAAAGATAAGCATCTGGGCACACCTGCAATGGATTTTGTGGATCAGGCTATTTGAAATAGAATGGCACATCCTAACTGTGAGTGATGCTTTCCAGTAGCAACCCAGATAAAAGGCAAGCTGATGGGGAAAGCTTTGCTTTTTGACTCATTGCCTTCACATATTGCTAGCAAGTTCTTCTACTCTATTAGTGAGTTTATCTGTGCTGATGCTGATGCTGCTTCATTCCTTCCCTAACAACAGATAACACAGCTTCTTTGGATTTCCAAGATGTATTGAAATCCCATGGCTCTGTGGGAATAATCCAGGCCTTCAGCACCAGGTTGAAATTGCTGAGGTTCTCAGCCTCTCCAGTGTGGAGGTAGCCATTGCTAAACTACACAGCCTATGTCATATAAAGTACTGTAATAAATGCCCTTTGTAATATTCACTTTATCCATTCTTGTCCTCTAGAGAAGCCTGACCGATGGGGTGGAATAGGAGACAGGAGACCAATAAAGAGATAAGAATGTGGACTAAAAAGATATATGATGTGTTTTTAACTGGCTGGCACCCCTGGCAATTAAGAAAATCATCGATTTTAAGATATTCCTATTTTGCTGGTTGACTGAGCAGACTATGCTGATGATCTGGGTATAGAAGAAGGAAAGAAAAGAATCAAGGATGAATCCAATAGGTTTGGTCTGAGTTACTGGAAGAATGAAGCTACCTAAAGCACACAGCAACATGAAGAGTCATTAGAAAGCAAAGTTTTGGTTAGAGTTCTAAATTTGGAGAGACGTTATGTAGGCAGTTGGACATATGAATCTGAAGCCATGAAGTCAGATGTAAGATGCAGATGCAGTAGCGGATGGCAAGAGCTACATACCCCCTTCTTTCCAAACCGCCGTACACTCTCAGCTCTCCTGGTAAACAGCATTAAAAGACAAAAAGATGTAGTTTTATAACAATAAATGTTTCTCTTCTTGTTGAAAAAAATCTTCATACAATATATTCTGATCACTATTTCCTTGCCCCCAAATCCTTCCTGATCCTTCTCACCCACCCAACTCCACCCCCACTTATTTCTTACTCTAAAATGGAAGCCAACCAAGCAAACAAATATTTTTCTTTCCTTTCTTTTTCCTTTCTTTCTTTTATACCACAGAGACTGGCCTCAAACTCACTATGTAGTCCAAGATGACCTTGGACTTCTGACCCTTCTTCCTCCATAGCTCCAATGCCACCATGGCTGGCATACATGGAACTAAAAAATGCAACCCAGGGCTTCATACATGTTAGGCAAGCACTCTGTCAGCTGAGTAACTTCATCCTCAGTAGAAAAATGTTTAACATTACAACAATTTGTAAGCAAGCCTAATATAAAAGGGTGCTGGTTTGAAATAAAATTGATCTTCAAGTGCAAATTGACCACCAGAATCAGAGTAGCCTAATACTATTCGAAAGATGGAGTTAGACTTTTAGTGAGCTTTACCCAGAAATAACTAGCCTTCCTCCATCTCTACTTCCATGTCTACATATCAGCAAGAGCTGTGAAACTGGACACCATCAACATGAAAAGCTTTGGTGCACCAAAGAATATTTATCAGCTGGACACGGAAGCACATGTCTGGAATCCCAGTACTCAGAGGGTAAAGCAGGACCCTTCTGAGTTCAAGGCAATGATGAGCTATACAGAGCTTCTGTCTCAAAAAAACAGTTTTTTAAGAAAATGAAAACACTTATGTAGCCAAGAGTTATAACATGGAATAAGATGTTTACAAAACATATATTTGACAAGGGTCTAGTACCCAGAATTTTTAGGAATGTTTACAATTCAATAACAAAGTGGGCAAGGGGGTAGAATAGACTTCTGTCTGGAACTAGCACTTTAAAAAATGTTCAAAATCATTCACCACAAGGGAAATGCTAATCACAGTCATAATAAGACATACTTCAAACACACAAGGATGGCTATAATCAAAGGATGAAAATAATAAGAGCTGATGAGGATAAGGACACTTTATATATCACTGCTAAGAATGAAAAATGGGGTTGGAGAGACACCTCAGTGGGTAATAACACTCACTGCTCTTCTAAGGGACCTGTGTTTAACTCCCAGCTCACACGATGCCTCACAACTGCCTACAGCTCAAGTTCCAGGGCATCTTACACCCTCTTCCGGCCTCTGTGGGCACCAGACACACAGAGACATGCATTCAGGTAATAACCACCCATATAATAAAATAATAAAATAAAATTTTTGATTAAAGAAAGTAAAATGGAGGCTGAATAGGTAGCTCAAGGTTAAGAGCACTTACTCCCAAGCATGAGGACCAGAGTTCAGATCCCAACACCCACATATCAAGCCATACATCCTACACGTCTCTGTAACCCAACCACTTATAGAAACAGGGGGATCTCTGGAGTTCACTATATACAAGCCTAGCCAAAAGAAAAATGTGAACTACATGTTCACAGAGGGACACTGAATCAAATTAATAAGGCATAGAATTGTTCAAAAAAAGATACCCAGTAATCTCCATCAGCCTCTGAGCATACACAGGAGCATGTATATCCATATGTATCACACTCACACACATAAACAATGTTCCCCCATTGGATCACATATTTGAATACTTAGTCCCCAGTTTGTGGTGCTATTTAGGAAGCTTACGAGGTATGGCATTGTTAGAGGAAGTATGTCACTGGAGGCAGGCTTTAAGAGTTTAAAAGCCAACATCATTCCCAGTTGCTTTCTCTGCTTTGTGCTTGTAGTTCAAGATGTAAGCAATCTGCAGCCCTCATGCCTGCTGCTTGTTTCCATGCCTCCATCCCATGATCCATTCTTATTCTCCTAGAACCATAACCGTAATAAAGCACTCTACAAGTTACCTTGATCATATTTTTATCACAGCAACAGAAGAATTAGACACAATATAACCAATAGGACTAATCCTAAGTATATATTGTGGTTTGACTATGAAATCTCCTCCAAGGCACATGTGTTTGAACACTTGGTCCTGGCTGGTGTCGCTGGTTGGGAAGGTTGTGAAATCTTTAGGAGGTGGAGCCTTGCTAGATGACGTCAGTCGGTGTGGTGGGCCTTGAAATTTCATAGCCTGCTCCCACCACCTGTTCTCTCCCTCTCTGTTTCCAGTATGGGTGGATGAAATGTGAATACTGCAATTCCTGAGTGCTGAGCCAGCCTCACACTCCTGCTGCCATGCCTTCACCATCACCATGCACTGTATTTCCTTTGGAACTACAAGCAACTTCTTCCCTAAGTTGCTTTTGTCAGGATATTTTATCACAGCCACAGAAAACAAATGAATACCTATGTACCCAAGAGAAATCTCATTTTACATCATTGTTTATATCAAAAGTCTTTACAATGTGCAAACTGAAAACAATTCAAATACTCATTGACAGATGAACAGATGAACATGTGGTTTATATACACATGCCACAATAGTACTTAGCTACCTTTTGTTTTGTTTTGGTTTGGTTTGGTTTTGGTTTTGGTTTTCTGAGACATGGTTTATCTGTGTAGCCCTGGCTGTCCTGGAACTCACTCTGTAGACCAGGCTGGCCTCAAACTCAGAAATCCGACTGCCTCTGCCTCCCGAGTGCTGGGATTATTAAAGGCGTGCACCACCACTGCCCGGCAGTACTTAGCTGTCTTAAAAAACAAAATAGTAATACATGCTACAACATGATGAACCTTGAAATTTTTTATGCAAAATGAATGAAACCAGCCCAAAGGCTTCACATGTGATTCCTTTTTGAGAAATACCTAGGTAACATGGGTAAAATCACAGAGGTAAATATAAGAATGAGTGCTCAGGGAAGGAGATGGGGAGGGGAGGAATGGACTGATTTTTTAAATAAACATGGGGGTTGTGTTGGGGTAATGATCATGTTTTACAACTAGAGTTGTAAAGTAGTGATTATGTAACATTGTGGTCACAATAAATGCCATTAAATTGGTCACTTTTAAATTATTAATTTTATATTATATACATTTTATTGCATTTTTTTAAAAAAGGCTAAATTAAAAAAAGGATCAACGAAAGAAGCTTTGAAAAGCATAAGTCAGAGAAAGAATCTGCCACAGCAACCAGGAACCATTTTGAGCCTGGAACATCTCTGCTACAGACACCAAATCAACAAAACTACTTCCTTCATTTTGGAAGAGCCTATGCTTTTGGAAAAAGCAACTGTTGATAAAGCTGGTAGTTTCCCTGATTTGCATCTACTGGAGATGTATATAGTTATATTTTTCCCATTGATAACCATGGAAAGCTTTGAAAATAGCTTGTAAGCAAGAGAAACCCGAACTAAAGGCAAATGAAAGGCGGAACTGAGCAAACTGTACCTTTGAAAGCACAGACTGTACAGAGAGGGATGGGGTTGCTATTTTCAGACTTGCGTGGGTGTGAGGATAACAGGCCTCTGGAAACAGCTGTTTAACAACAGAATGTGGGAAGTCTCCAGAGACACAGGCCCACCCTCCACAGTGAACCAAGGGCAAGTTTGGGAGTTAGAAAAATGTCTCAAATGGGGATTCAACCTCAGGGCTTGAATGAGTTATACTATTTAGCAAGAATATACTTATTCTGTTCTAAAGAACAACTCTAGAGCTGGACTAGCCAATCACAGGCAGACATTGTGTACTATCCTGAGGATACACTCCAAGCCCCTCTGCACCAACCACTTCCAGAAGGAAGCAGGCCCAGGTGAGATGCTGTTGACCCTGAGTAAACTTTTGCTTCAGGACATTAGCATTGGATGCAAAGTCTTTATGACTGGGAAGGAATGAAGGTTGTTCAAACATTGGAGTTGCTCTCCTTTTTGTTTCAAGGAACCATTGTATCCATTTTGGGAAAGCTTGTCCCATCACAACTCATTGAAAAGCAAAACTAAGTCATTTCCACACTGCCATGGAGAATGCACTAGAAAGAGAGTACAAATAGACCTCTGCCTGGACCACCAGGGCTCCATAGCCAAATAACACCAGAAGAAAGCTAGCCTCCCAGGAGTGTGGAAAAGCCCATGAGTGGGGGGTAAGACCAGCACCACTGCTCAGAGGGACCCACCTGGAATCCCCAGGACACAGGGACTGAGGAGTGGTCTTCTGGTTTCTTTCAGCGGCCAGGGAACTGATCCAGCAACACAGGACTCCATACTCAAATTGTGCCAGGAGAGAACTGGTCTCCCAAGAGTGCCCACACACCTTCAAGCACAGGCAAGACCACCACTTCTGTTCAAATTCATTGCATCAAGAGGGACCCTTGCAGAGCCATCAGGACACAGGAAACAAGGGACATCTGGGGACTAGATCTTCTTGGTTTCTGTCTGCACCCCAGAGCTGACCCTGTACCACAGCTCTCCAAACCCAAATTCCTCTCAGGGAGAGCTGGTCTTCAAGGAGTATTGACACAGAGGCTTGCAGGAAAGACAAGCCACAGTCAGAGAGAGTAAGACTAGCTAACACCAGAGATAACCAAATGGTGAAAGGCAAGGGCAAAAACATAAGGAACAGAAATCAAGGCTACTTGGCTTCATCAGAACCCAGCTCTCCCACTACAGCAAGCCCTGGATACCCCAACACACCAGAAAAGCAAGACTCAGACTTAAAATCACTTGTCAAGAGGATGATAGAAGATTTTAAGAAGGAAATAAATAAATCCCTTAAAGAAATACAACAGAACAAGGGTAAACAACTAGAAGCCCTTAAAGAGGAAACACAAAAATCCCTTAAAGAATTACAGGAAAACACAATCAAACAGGCAGAATTACAGGAAAACACAATCAAACAGATGAAGGAAATGAACAAAACCATCCAGGAACTAAAAATAGAAATAGAAACAATAGAGAAATCACAAAGGGAGACAACCCTGGAGTTAGAAAACCTAGGAAAGAGATCAGGAGTCGGAGATGCAAGCATCACCAACAGAATATAAGAGATAGAAGAGAGAATCTCAGATGCGGAAGATACCATAGAAAACATGCACACAACAGTCAAAGAAAACGCAAAATGCAAAAAGCTCCTAACCCAAAACATCCAGGATATCCAGGATACAATAAGAAGATAGAACCTAAGGATAATAGGTGTAGAAGAGAGTGAAGATTCCCAACTTAAAGGACCAGTAAATATCTTCAACAAAATTACAGAAGAAAACTTCCCTAACCTAAAGAAAGAGATGAACATAAATATACAAGAAGCCTACAGAACTCCAAATAGATTGGACCAGAAAACAAATTCCTCCTGTCACATTATAGTCAAAACACCAAATACACAAAATAAGGAAAGAATATTAAAAACAGTAAGGGAAAACAGGTCAAGTAACATATGAAGACAGACCTATCAGAATCATACTAGACTTCTCACCAGAGACTATGAAAGTTAGAAGATCCTGGGCAGATCTCATACAGACCCAAAGAGAACACAAATGCCAACCCAGACTACTATATCAAGCAAAACTCTCAATTACCATAGATGGTAAAACCAAGATATTCCATGACAAAACCAAATTTGCACAATATGTTTCCACAAACCCAGCCCTACAAAGAATAATAGATGGAAAACACCAACTCAAGGAGGGAAATGACACCCTAGAAAAAGCAAGAAAGTAATCTTTCAACAAACTCAAAAGAAGATCTACACACAAACATAAAAAAAACATCGAAAATAACAAGAAGCAACAATAACTTTTCCTTACTATCTCTCAATGAACTCAATTCCCCAATAAAAAGACATAGACTAACAGACTGGATCCATAAACAGGACCCAGCATTTTGCTGCATTCAGGACATGCTCCTCCATGTTAAAGACAAACACTACCTCAGAGTAAAGGGCTGGAAAACAATTTTCCAGGCAAGTGGCCCCAAGAAACAGGCTGGAGTAGCCATTCTAATATCGGATAAAATTGACTTTCAACCAAAAGTCATCAAAAAAGATAAGGAAGGACACTTCATACTCATCAAAGGAAAAATCTACCAAGAAGAACTCTCAATTCTGAACATCTATGCTCCAAATGCAAGGGCACCCACATACATAAAAGAAACTTTACTAAAGTTCAAAGCACACATTGCACCTCACACAATAATAGTAGGAGACTTCAGCACCCCACTCTCATCAATGGACAGATCTTGGAAACACAAACTAAACAGAGACACAGTGAAACTAACAGAAATTATGGACTACATGGATTTAACAGATATCTATAAAACATTTCATCCTCAATCAAAAGAATATACCTTCTTCTCAGCACCTCATGGTACTTTCTCCAAAATTGATCATATAATTGGTCACAAAACAAACCTCAACAGATATAAGAAGATTGAAATAATCCCATGCCTCCTATCAGATCACTACGGATTAAGGCTGGTCTCCAATGGCAACAACAACAACAGAAAGCCCACATAAACATGGAAGCTGGACAATGCTCTACTCAAAGATAACTTGGTCAAGGAAGAAATAAAGAAAGAAATTAAAGACTTCCTAGAAGTTAAGGAAAATGAAAGTACAACATACCCAAACCTATGAGACACAATGAAAGCAGTGTTAAGAAGAAAACTCATAGCTCTGAGTGCCTCCAAAAAGAAACTGGAGAGCATATACTAGCAGCTTAACAGCACTCCTGAAAGCTCTAGAACAAAAAGAAACTAATATACCCAACAGATGTAGAAGGCAGGAAATAATTAAATTAAGAGCTGAAATCAACCAAGTAGAAACTAAAAGAACTATATAAAGTATCAACAAAACCAGGAGAAAATCAACAAGATAGATAAACCCTTAGTCAGACTAACCAGAGGAAACAGAGACAGTATCCAAATTAACAAAATTAGAAATGAAAAGGGAGATATAACAACAGATTCTGAGGAAATTAAAAAAAAACATCAGATCCTACTACAAAAGCCTATACGCAACAAAATTGGAAAATCTGGATGAAATGGACAATTTTCTAGACAGATAACAAATACCAAAGTTAAGTCAGGATCAGATAAACCAACTAAACAGTCCCATAACCGCCAACGAAATAGAAGCAATCATTAACATTCTCACAACCAAAAAAAGGCCAGGACCATATGGGTTCTGTGCAGAATTCTATCAGACCTTCAAAGAAGACCTAATACCAATACTCTTCAATATATTCCACAAAATAGAAACAGAAGGACCACCCAATTCATTCTATGAGGCCACAGTTACACTGATACCAAAACCTCACAAAGACCCAACAAAGAAAGAAAACTTCAGACCAATTTCTCTTATGAATGTTGATGCAAAAGTACTCAATAAAATTCTCGAAAACTGAATCCAAGAACACAACAAAATGATAATTCATCACAATCAAGTAGGCTTCATCCCAGAGATGCAGGGATGGTTTAATACCAGGAAATACATCAATGTAATCCACTACATAAACAAACTCAAAGAAAAAAAACCACATGGTCATTTCATTAGATGCTGAAAAAGCATTTGACAAAATTCAACATCTCTTCATGATAAAAGTCTTGGAAAGATCAGGAATTCAAGGCCCATACCTAAACATAGTACAAGCAATATACAGCAAACCAGTAGACAACATCAAACTAAATGGACAGAAACTTGAAGCAATCCCACTAAAATCAGGGAATACACAAGGCTGCTCTCTCTCTACCTATCTATTCAATATTGCACTTGAAGTTCTAGCTAGAGCAATTAGACAACAAAAGGAGGTCAAAGGGATACAAATTGGAAAGGAAGAAATCAAAATATCACTATTTGCAGATGATATGATGGTATACTTAAGTGACTCGAAAAACTTCACCAGAGATCTACTACAGGTGATAAACAACTTCAGCAAAGTGGCCAGATATAAAATTAACTCAAACAAATCAGTAGCCTTCCTATACTCGAAGGATAAGCAGGCTGAGAAAGAAATTAGGGAAATGACACCCTTCACAATTGTCACAAACAATATAAAGTATCTTGGTGTGACTCTAACCAAACAAGTGAAAGATCTGTATGACAAGAACTTCAAGTCTCTGAATAAAGAAATTGAAGAAGACCTCAGAAGATGGAAAAATCTCCCATGCTGATGGATCGGCAGGATTAATATAGTTAAAATGGCCATCTTGAAGAAAGCAATCTACAGATCAATGCAATCCCCATCAAAATTCCAACTCAATTCTTCATAGACTTAGAAAGAGCAATTCTCATATTCATTTGGAATAACAAAAAAACCTGGATAGCAAAAACTATCCTCAACAACAAAAGAGCTTCTGAGGGAATCAGCATCCCTGACCTCAAGCTGTACTACAGAGCAGTAGTGATAAAAACTGCATGGTATTGGTACAGTGACAGGAAAGTAGATCAATGGAATAGAATTGAAGACCCAGAAATGAACCCACACACTTATGGTCACTTGATCTTTGACCAAGGAGTTAAAAGCATCCAGTGGAAAAAAGAGAGCATTTTTAACAAATGGTGCTGTCTCAACTGGCGGTCTACATGTAGAAGATTGCGAATTGATCCATTACTATCTCCCTGTACAAAGCTCTAGTCCAAGTGGATCAAGGACCTCCACATAAAACCAGATACACTGAATCTAATAGAAGAGAAAGTGGGGAAAAGTCTCGAACACTTGGGCACAGGGGAAATGTTCTTGAACAGACCACCAATGGCTTGTGCTCTAAGATCAATAATCGACAAATGGGACCTCTTAAAATTGCAAAGCTTCTATAAGGCAAAGGACACTGTCAATAGGACAAAATGGCAACCATGAAATTGGGAAAAGATCTTTACCAATCCTAAGTCCGATAGAGGGGGCTAAGATCCAATATATACAAAGAACTCAAGAAGCTAGACTCCAGAGAACCAAATAACCCTATCAAAAAATGGGGAACAGAGCTAAACAGAGAATTCTC
Source organism: Rhynchomys soricoides (assembly GCA_019843965.1). NCBI lineage: Eukaryota > Metazoa > Chordata > Mammalia > Rodentia > Muridae > Rhynchomys > Rhynchomys soricoides. The sequence continues at coordinate 3,159,525 of JADRCH010007686.1, read as the reverse complement.
AACTGAGGAAACTCGAAGGGCTGAGAAGCACCTAAAGAAATGTTCAACATCCTTAGTCATCAGGGAAATGCAAATCAAAACAACCCTGAGATTCCACCTCACACCAGTCAGAATGGCTAAGATCAAAAACTCAGGTGACAGCAGATGTTGTTGAGGATGTGGAGAAAGAGGAACACTCCTCCATTGCTGGTGGGAATGCAAGCTGATACAACCTCTCTGGAAATCAGTTTGGTGGACCCTCAGAAAAATGAACATAATACTACCTGAGGACCCAGCTATTCCACCCCTGGGCATATACCCAGAAGATGCTCCAATATGTAATAAAGACACATGTTGCACTATGTTCATAGCAGCCATATTTATAATAGCCAGAAACTGCAAACAATCCAGATGTCCCTCAACAGAGGAATGGACACAGAAAATGTGGTACATTTACACAATGGAATGCTACTCAGCTATTAAAAACAATGACTTTATGAAATTTGCAGGCAAATGGAGAGAACTTGAAAATATCATCCTGAGCGAGGTAACTCAGTTACAAAAGAATGAACATGGTATGTACTCACTGATATGTGGTTATAGCCCAAAAGTTCAGAATACCTAAGAGTCACTTCACGGCATGAGGTCCCAGATGGAGGAGTTGGTGAAAGGACCGAAGGAGCTGAGGGAGTTTGCAGACCCATGGAGGGAGCAACAGTGTCAACTGCCCTGACCTCCCCGATGCTCCTGGAGATTGGATCACCAACCAAAGAATACACATGGAGGGACCCATGGTGCTGGCCACATATGTGGCAGAGGAGGGTCTTGTTAGCCATCAGGGGGAGGAGAGGCCCTTGGGCCTGAGGGTGTTAGATCCTCCAGTATAGGAGAATGCCAAGGAGGGAAGACGAGAGTGGGTGGATGGGTGGGGGAATACCCCCATAGAGGCAGGGGAAGGGGAGGGAATAGGGAGGTTCCAAAGGGGAGATCTGGAAAGGGGGAAACATTTGAAATGTAAATAAAGTATCAAAAAGAAAGAAAAGAAAGAGATTACAAATGCTAGGCCATTAAAAACTAGTTGACAGGCTAAACCATGTCTTCTCTGCAAAACTTTATAGCTAAAGAACAACGAGAGTAGTAAGAAAGAAAGCTTCAATATTGTACTGGCTAGTGTTTTGTCAACTTGACACAAGCCAGAGTCCTTTGGGGAGAGGACACCTCAATTGAGAAAATGCCCTAACTAGATTGGCTTGCGGGTAACCTGTGGAGCATTTTTTGACTAATGATTGACATGGATGGACCCAGCTCACAGAGAGTGATGCTACCCCTACACAGATGGTCCTGGGTGATAAGAAAGCGGGCTAAGCAAGCCATGGGGAAAAAAAATCAGTAAACAGTATTCCTCTATGGCTTCTGCTTCAGGTCCCTGCTCTGCTTGTGTTCCTGCCCTGATTTCCTTGGATGACTGACTGTGATGTGGAACTATAGGCTGAAATCTATCTTCTTCTCCCCAGGTTGCTTTATGGTCTTGATGGTTTATCACAGCAGTGGGAACCCTAACTGAGACAGAAATCAAGGTGATTTATTTAACTATATTCTGGTCAACACTTTCAGGATTTATTCATTCTAACAGTAATTCAACAAATCTATATGTATTACTTGCTATGTGATTGGCATAAGACCAATGGTGGTATGCTGCATTGCTGAGCAAATTAGACCGCTCAAGTTTGGAGAATAAATGGTAAACAGAGGAGTATAGACAACTATTGAATCAGCCAAGGGTTGAATCGGAGAGGAATATTTTCCATCATTCACTTCCAAGGTCTCCTTTCCCAATCCTTATTTTTTGTTCTAAAGTTAAACTCTATTCATGATTAAATATCACAGGACTAATCTCCAGAAACCCCAGCCTGATGTCATCAGAAGTACTTTGTCTATTTCCTATGGTCAGGGTTCTATAATGGTGATGGTTTGGACTGAAAAATAAAATATCCCCAGGGCCTCCACTTTGTGTCTTCTATGAACAGCTTCTAAAAGAAAAGCACACACACATCTAAATGAGAAACAGCCTATAGTGAAACTAACTGAGGAAAGCAGCAGCTTGTCCCCCAGAAACCTGTGAAGTCTACAGACAACTATCACAGCTGAACGAAGTACCCAAATTATACAGCTAAAATACATATTTGTATAGTCGGATGGAGAAAATCCAGGGATTTCCCAGAAAGCCTAGATTCCAAAGCCTTCCTCAATAAAACAGGCACTATGTGACTTGTATCCACAAAGCTAAAAGATGGCAAGAGCAGGTGTGTGTGTGTGTGTGTGTGTGTGTGTGTGTGCACGCACGCATGTGTGCTTTCATGTGAATGCATGTAGGCATGCATGAGGATACCAGAGGAAATCCTCAAGTATCATCCATCTTTTTTGAGACAGGGTATCTCACAAGCTTGGAAATGACTACATAGGCTAGGTAGGCTGGCTGGCCAGTGAATCCCAGGGAACCACCTGTTTCTATCTCCCCAGTGCTGGGACATCAAACCAATGCCACTCTACCCAACTCCTTTTAAATGGGTTCTGGAAATCAAGCTCAGGTCCTTGGGCTTTCTAGGCAAGCACTCTACTGACTGAACTATCTCCCTGGCCCCCCACCCATTGATTTTTTTTTTTAAAAAAAATGGGCCTCATGTAGCACAGAATGACCCCAAACTTGATATATAGTTGAGAATGATCTTGAATGTCTGATGTTCCTTCATCTACCTCCTTGGCGCTTGGATTACAGTTTTACACCACAATGCTGGGTTTATGCAAAGCTAGAGAGTTAACCCAGGGCTTCCTGCATTCTAGGAAAATACTCTGCCAACTTAACTACATTTTCATCCCCAACCCCAACATTCAGCCTTGTATTTTCTCATTGAGGTTCCCCAATGAGATCTAGTCCTGCCCAGGATCACCCTGTACATTGCTTTATGTATATTATCATTGAGGTCCCCTAGTAGGAGCAATTGAAGCCTAGCCCTACCCAGGATAGCCTTATTACACTGCATTACAAACTGCATCCAGTAACAAGAGCTGAGTTGGAGAACCAGCTGAGAAAAGGCAGGGACCACAATAAATCCCCATAGGCAGAACCCAGGCACCAACAATATACAGACACCAGCTAACATTCAACTCATGGTCCTCTGTATCAGGTGGGACAAGTCAACATGAAGGTAATTGGGTTGGGAAGCTATCATTAAGCAGCCACAGAATTTGAGGCCTAAATTGACAGTAAATTCCATATGAAATAATAACTTAATGTAAAGACAGCATCTTTGGGAAAATACAAAACAGTACTTCTACCCTCAATTTACCATGTCTCCTATTCAATTTCTTTAAACATCACAGTGGTCCTTCTCCTACCATGTTCTCTGATTCATCAATCTGAAGGTATATTCCATCTCTTCAACAGTTGAGAAATGTGCCCTTGTCATAGCATTGAATTTTTGACTATTTGGGATAGAAACACTGCAGATACAGCCTTAAGGTTCCATGGTCTAAAGCCAGTTGAGCAGCTAACAGAATAGTTTGTTGAACATGGTAAGCAGCTGACTTTCTGAAATGTAGAGGACAGTGGAAGAAAATGGCTCCAACTAAAAATAATCTGTGAAAAAGAAAGTAAACAAGGGAGAATTTAAAGACAGTCTCAATTTGTGACTTTCACTCAACATAGAGCATTTAGGCTTTAGAATTTAGCTACAGTAAAATGTGATTACTGGTTGCCCTTCAAGTTGGACACCATACCACAAATGCACATATGCCTTCTTTACAATGAATGTAGACTATGACATTGTGTAGGGTCATCTTGCTATCTTCATCCTCCTCCTTCATCTCCCTTTCTTTCATCCTCCACTGATGCTACTTAGGCATAGGTCATAAGAAAGACTTGAATTTGTTGCATTTGTACTTTGCAGCAAACACTCCATTGTCTGCTGTGAGGTACTTGTAAGTAGGATGTAGACATCTAAATAGGGCCCTGAGGAGTCTCCTGAGTAGAAACCTCTCCAAGGATAGCAGGCAGTCTGGGATGCTGAAGCTTATTATTGAAGATATCTAGCAAGACAAGAATGGCGACTGGCCTACATAAGCTTTAGGGTTATAGAAAAAAGAAATTAGATTTGGGGGAGACTTGCATAATGCAGTCCTGATCAAGGTCAGATCTGGTTGATCATTGTCTCAATTCTAGTTCTGCAATGCATGCTGTCTGGGTCAGCAGTGTGGATTTATTCACAGTTGTCAAGAACCCCAGAGAAGGCCATATCCATCCAGTTTATCATGAGTAACTGTTCAGATCACCCAGACAAGCCTTCTTGGCTTCTCCTTGACTGGAGACACGAGGAAGATCCAACACCGAATGGCTGTGTGTGTGACCGTCACTTGGTCTCCAGCGGGATGATCCTGATGATTATGATCAGGTCTCAAAGAGACATAGACTGCCTTTGACAGATCCAAATTTGATTCATGCTCCTCAAATATATAGAGATAAGTCTACTCCAACAACCTTGAGTCTCATACTGTAAAAAAAATAAATAAATAAAATGTCAGTTTTGCATCAGCAGCAGCATCCTGAAATTATCAGGAAACGCACTCAGTGTTTATAATTCTTCTTCAGGCATGCTGCTGGCAAGAGCCCTTCAGTAAGGCAATTAACAGCTCCATGCTCCTATTCCCTCACCAACACTAGAATCATACCACCTACTTATCCCAAAAGACTCATATTAGCTTGAGCCCATAAACGAATCATCTTTAAACTATTCATTTATACTAATAGAGACTTTATAAGATCTGTACTGGGAAAATTCAGCTGTTTATATAAGCAGAGTCCAGAGTTTTAAAGACAGAAGTCTGGGCTCTAGCCACTCTCCAAAACGTAGGCTCAGCCACCTGTCCCCATCACACCAATTAAAGAGTGGTAGAAAGCAGAAAAGAGGGGGGAGGGGATTCAATGTGACCACAGTGGGAAGAGAAACTAATAAAAAAGAAAAAAAGGATCCTGCCATTCCCTGTCCATCTTCATGGTATTGACATGAGCTTTAGGCTTATAGATAAAAGGAATTAAAGTTAAAAGAGACCTATATAATGCAGTCCTAATCAAGGCGGGATCTGGTTGATCATTGTTTCAATTCTAGTACTGCAATATTGTCCAAAGACCTTGGAGCTGTCATTGCTCGAAGAGACCTATCTGGTTCCTTCAAGATGATTACCTCTATTCCTGAGCCATGGATAATCATTCTCATCTGGGTAGTTGTCTGTCCTGTGAGGCTTTATACTTCCTGAAATCTAAGTTGGCTCCAGGTTTGGACAATGACTTATTTTTGTACCTTCAATTAAAATGAAGGGAATAGACAGACTCAGAATGAAGGTGGAGGTGTCAGGTTTTCATCCTGAAGACCCAAATGTACGATCAAGGCATTTTAGCAAAAGCAATTTCTAAGCACCTGATCCATTTAATTGTTCAAATAGGAACTTCATTCTCCTTTATAGGCTCTCCTAGATCTTAAATAACCCCATGAAATTCCCTGATTTACCAACCGCTTTATTTTAAGGTAAGTCCAGCAAAATGTTCTTAACAAACCTGAGTTGAAGATCTTTTTCTCATAAGTTAAAATAAATATATTAAGGTTTACTGAGTCCAGCCAGTGAACAACAGGGCTAGGATTCAAGGGACAAAGGCTACCCCCACCCCCATTTTAATGAAAAGGGGTCTACTATCCTTTCTTCCATGGACAGAGGATCTTCACTACCTGTTTCCACACATAAATGCACAGGCAGAGTAGGAAATAGTTGTGTAAATTCTGCTCCACAGATACCAAACCTGGACTATCACACAAAACCTGATGGAATAATTCCATCTCTTCAAAGTTGTTGTCATGGTTCATGTATTTCAACATTCAGTCCTCAGCTGGTGCTACTCTTTGGGGAGTTGTGGAACTTTGGAGAGTGGGGACACTCTGGATAAAGTGGGTCCCTGGAGAGCAGCTCTGCTTCTGAATGAGCTCTCTGCTTCCTGCTTTGTGAAATGTAAGCAGGGCATGCTGCACTTTCCTGCTGCCCCATCATTAATATGACCCAGCTCATCAGCACGCCGCATCTTGCTTGGTGTTCTGCACATCTTTTCTGTTGTCATTTGTTCAATATCCTAAGGGTGAAATGGAGCTGGCCTAGTAAATCTACTGTAGGCATGGCTCAGTGTGCGGCTCTGTGCACAGGGCTCTGGCTTCTGCTTAGGTTGTCTATGAGTAAAAATACTGCTTCCTGGGGGGGAAATGGTGGAAAAAGAGGTAATTGTGGCTGTCGTAGAGGACAAGGGAGCGCTCCTAGGCTGTGGCAAGCAAGAACCGAGCCCCAAAACCCTTTTCCTTGCTCACCTTGTTTTCTCAAAAGAAGTCTGCTCCTTGGGAATTACGCTAAGTATAACTAACAAGCTGGAAAAGGGACAGGGAGAAAGTACTAGAAGTACCAGAACTCTGTAACCTCCTTGGGTACCTGGTGTAGAATAAAAGATCTGATTAAATACTGAATTTAGTTATGGTCCAGGCCCTAGGTACCATGGGAGTACATAGCATTTAAGCAGCACTTAAACAGTACCAGAGCAGGGCTTTACACATGAGATGTCATTTAAACATCTCCATGATTTATAAAGAGGATTCCATCCCTAGCACCACTCAACAGCTATGGAAACTGAGGCACAGAGATCTCACAGCTTATAAGTGACAGGGTTTGGATTTGAACCACAGTTAGTTCCCAGGTAAATGCTTTAACCACTGCATTGCTACTGCCATCCATTCTTCTACTTGCTACTGTTGCTCTCATCTAGCTTCCTTGCTTAAGATGTCTGTCTCTGCAGACACCAAGGGACAAAGAGTTTAAGAGATCTGCTCAAAGCCTGCAGCTAAGGCATGCTAGCGACAAAACTGGACCACAATTATCCATGTTTCTGTCACTCTGGTGCTGCTAGATCCTCTTGGGAGAAACAGAAGAAACCATCTGCTGTTTAGGGGAAAGCTGCTAATTTTCCAAACTGTTCCTCAAGTCAATGTGCAGGTAAATTCCCTGTCTCCATTTGATGCCTTACCCAGTCTCCCCATCTTTCTAAATTTGCCATTTCAAGTGATTCTCACGATGATTTCAGTCAACTCCCTTGTTCCCTTATCACACAGGCCTCCCTTCACTCAGATGCTTCAAACAACAAAGGGGAGAGATCGTCTGCAAATAGATTTCTCCTCAGTCAAGAATCCCCACATTACTGAATAAGATAGCAGGGTCCAAAAAGTAGTTTAAGCATGCCCACACTGCCATGATGGGTCCACTGAGACCTGGGGATTGGGCTCAGATATCTCTTCAGCAGCCCTTCCTGCTATCAAATGCCCAACTCTACTGCTGGTTCCTCCAAGCTTGCTTCTCTGTAACAGACACAGTCCACTCTGATCACAGAGAAACCAGTCCATGCCCCTAGTGGATAAAAATCACATCATTCCTCGCTTGGCTTTAGAAACATGTTATGGCCCCAACCTCTTCAAAACTCCCTGGTGTGGTGGTACACACCTATAATTCCAGCACTCTGGGAGAGAGAGCAAAAGAGAGAGGGGTGAGGGAGGGGTGGGAAATTCAAGGTCATAATCAAACTACACAGTGAGTTTGAGTCGAGTCTGAGATATACGATACCCTGTCTCAAAAAAAAAAAAGGGAAAAAAAAAGGAAAGAAAAAAGGTTAACTGGAAACAGAATGTGGATCCTAATGCAGATGGAGAGAAAGACAGAGATAAAGGAAAACTAAATGCAGAAGCCATTGGTCCCGTTCCAGACTGTTTGCATCAGGATCCTGTCAATTGCAAATGACAACTTAAAAGGGAATCACCAGAGACTTTGTGGTATGGTGCTTATTAAAAACAGAAAGCCTTATTTCATATGTTGAGATAGAGGCACAGCATTGATAGCACTGGGCAAACTCCAGTGAACCATCATCGCCTGGTAAAATAGTTCATCTGCTGATGCTTAGGAAGAGACCCTCTAGTCAAGACATAAGGAAGGAGTGCTGCCCACAGACACTGAATCCAGTCCATTATTATAAATCAAGTTGAAATGGGAGCCTGCCATCCTGCTTTGCTTCTGTATTATACGTCCCTCCTTTCTTTCTGTACTGCTTGCTCCCGTTGTTTGTGCTGCCATCTCCAGGTTCAGTACTTGGGACAGATTGCATGCCTGTGAAAGTTAAAAAAAAAGAAAGAAAGAAAGAAAGAAAGTGTGCCACTGACCTCAGTGAAAGAGCATTCTGGAACATACCAGAAAGCTCTCGGCGGCCCTAAAAATGAAATCTATTCGTCAAACAGTAGAGCTTCAAAGCAAGCCTGAGAAGAACTACAGAAATGTGTGAGGAATACTATAGTCCTCCATTTTCTAGTCTGAGCTGATTGTCTCTATCACTGGAGCAAGCCAGCGTCTAACAGGTTTAGCTTGTCAACAAGTCCCCTGCCAATGTGTTGCCGAGCTGCTATTTTTGAAACCATCTCACAAGAGTGACTAAGAACTACCTTTCTATGAACAAGACTAAAGAGAGGAGCAGCTTTCCCAGGCAGGGGCAGCCCGTCTGGAATTCTGGAGACAGAGCTCACCGAGGCTGATTCAGGCATTCCTTCCTTGTTGACATTCAATCTCCCTAAATATGATCTATCGGAAGGGGGCCTGAGATTGCACAACTTTTCTTTGGCTCTGTTTCTTCTTATTATTAATTGCTTTCTGTTTATTTGACCTCGCTTTCATGTCATTTTCGTTGATGTCCTTTGAACTTCCTTTGTCTTCAGCCTGCTTCATCCTCAAGGTTGCATAGAAGTTCTCTGAGATGTCTGCCCTCCTGCCAACACACACACACACACACACACACACACACATACACACACACACACACACACATCCTAAAGATAAGCAGAGATTCCCAGAAACAGAGAACTCTCAGTTCACCAGGGGATAACCGCCTCTGTCTTGCTTCTCCCACCACAGGGGAAAGGGCACGGGAATCAGATGCCTTTCTTATCTTGGACCAGAAAACCCTTGTAGGCAAAACTTTCTAGTTTCTGTACATAAAAGGAAAAAATATAGATTTTTATCTTCCTTTGTCTGGAACAAAAGGTGGTTGTTTCAATGATATCCATTCAGCACATGAGAGTTGGGCACTTACGTAAATTCTGGATACTAAGTAGAAATCAAAGAAATGTAAGTCTGCTCTTATTGCCGATTATGATACAGAAGTGGAGGGAAGTGTTGAAAGGAACAAAGATTCAAATGCAGCTCTAGGGGTGGTGGGTGGAGGGGTGGCTCAGCAGTTAAGAGAGAGAGCACTGGCTGCTCTTGTGGAGGACCCAAGTTAGATCCCCTGCAGCATGTACATGATGACTCACATCTGTATCTCCAGTCCTGCGGAATGCAATGCCTTCTTCTGGCCTTTGTGGGCACTGCATAAACATGCTGCGGGCAAAACACCCAGACGCATAAAAGAAAATAATAAGTAAGTTTTTAAAATTACAACCTTAGGAGTTGAAGAAAGACCTGGGAGGTGACTCCGTTGTTAAAGCACTTGCCTTACAAGCATGATGACCTGAGTTCAGATCCCCAGAACCCTTGTAAAAAGCTGGGCATGGTGGTCCTTACCTGTAACCCCAACAGTGACAAGATGACAAACAAATCCTTGGAGCACACTGGCCAGCTAACCTAGTCGACTTGATGAAGTTCTAGAACAGTGAGAGAGCTGATCTTCAACAAAGGCAGAAGGCACCTAATGCCTAATGTACATTTGAGATGATTTTCAGACCTCCAGCTTCCTACACGTACTCACATGCGCACTCGAGTACACATGGAAGAGGTGAAGACTTTGAGTTAAGCCTCATGTACGTGAGCAATCCATTCAGAGCCCAATGCTCATCATAGCTATGGTTTTCAAAGCCCACTTAGCCTGTTATGGCACGGTCTTTTCCCTGACCAGCTTCTTCAGTGTGCAGGTACCTCATTAGATCTATATAGCACACACATATTCTGAATACATCAACCATTCTGCCTCACAACTGCTCCTAAGGGCTTCCATCTCACCAGCTACCAGTCAGGATCAGAACACGTTTGTAGCAAGAGCTTTGAGGGAAGGGTATTATTGTTTTTAAGCAAACTTAAGGTTAGAGATCAAAAGGATGGTCCTCTCATAGGACATGGCCACCACCCTGGCATACTGGGTCCACGTTAACAGATGATATCACTACTTTTAAAAAAATAGAAGCTGGTAGGCAGCTCAAGAGAAAAAAAAATGGTGACAGATGACAATTCCCATATGTTGTCTCTCCAAATCAAAGAAAGAGTTTAAGATGATTGATGGTAAATGTGTGCCCTGCTCTGGCTGAAAGCCCTCACCACTAACCCTGTAGGCTGAAAGACTTAAAAGCTGAAATTCACCCTCTGCTCACTTCCAGGGGGTGAGTCACCAACAGCCTTCGTCACCACGTTTCTCCAGGCAGAAAACAGGAGACTTTCCAAACAAGGCTGGGGTTTTGCGGTTTCCTTGGCTCCCTTCACACATAGCCCAGCCATGACCACATGCAGTGACAGGCAGGAACCCATTGCCTTATTTGGGAATGCTGTGGCCCTCTTTGTAGGAGGGACAGAGAAGAATGAAAAGTCCACATCCAAACCACAATAGCTGACAAAAATAAAGAGAACTCGATAAAGGAAGAGGACATTTTATCTAGAACAAATATAGAAAAATGTCTGATCCCAAAATTAGATATTTCTAGGCCCATTGCTTTTTATAGGTCTCTGAGGAAAATACCTAGAATCTTCCATTTCCCTGCAATGATGTCTCCCACTTGCCTTCTAGCGGTAGTGCTGGCTGTCTGCAGTTAGCACTTACTGCTAGGCCAGCTGTTTTTACGGAGGATATTATGTGGGTTTTAGTCCCCCATAATCCTCTGGACTGGTTCTTCTCAAGCATCGCTCATTCTGCCCCAGCATGTGCTGTGTGACATTCCTTATGTACTGCTGACAGCAAAGACCTTGTCAGTTCCACCCCCACCCCCAACAAAAAAAGTAGAGGTGTGGAGAAAAAAGAGAGGAAGCATGTCTTGGCAAGACAGTTTCCCTTAGGAAGGCAGAACTGAAGCAGAACCCTGCTGATCTCTTCCGTGCAGGTGAGGCCTCCGCAGAGAGGCCGGCCTTCTAACCGTGGATGAACCGCCTAAAGCTGTAGAGAAACAACCCAGGGATCCTGTACCCAGGTGTTCCTGCAGAGTTCAAGGTGGCTCCCAGCAACCCTTCATTTTTTTACTCTGTTTTTCTCCAAACATAAGGTGGCCCAGTGCTGACAAAGAGAAGCAAAGTGAAGCCAGGAGGCTCTGGAAAGTCCTGGGTGTGACATCTCATGCTGGAATGTGCGTCCATTGTCAGCTCCAGGATCCCAGAAAAACAAAACAAAATCTCTCCACCGAGTGACCAGCCTGGTAATTCACTGGTTGGGAGAAGAGCGCCCTCTGCTGTCGCTTGAGGTTTTCTGGGTTTGATTTCAAAGACCGTCGCCACACTTCATGTAGAACAGATTTAGGAAATACTGTCTGCACTAAACAGGGAAGACACCCTGGGTGTAGACTGTTTTAGCCAGGTTGTGTTCTGTGTCGTGTGAGAGAGACCTTAGGGATGACTTGGGAGTCATGTGACTGCTGACAGAAGCATGGGAGAAGTCCTGCAAAGTCTCCATGTCCAAGACAATGCCTAGAAATTGAACCATTGTTGAGAAAAGGGGCTTTCTTTCCGTCGGACTGTGGTCTGGCCAGAACTTCCATTGAATTTCCCAGGAAGGCAATATGAACTTATTATTACATACCTCAATTTGTTTCTTTGGGAAAGAAAATATGCTTTCCTCATTTGGGAACTGAAAAAGCAAATGGCTTAGCTTAGAAATGTTTTTGTGAAGATGAGAATTAAAGATAAACACATGTGACCCACTCTTATGAAAGTTTCGTTATGTAACTCGATATGCTACCTTAGGGACATGTGTGAGTTTACTGCAGTATAAAACAACTGACCCAGACGTTCATTTGCCTTAGGAGCTAATTCCGAATGCAATTTGCAAGGCAAACTAAAATCACAGTTATAATTAATGATTGGGCAACAGAACTGACCACAAATAAAAGGCCATAAGTGACATGGTTTTAATCCCTTAGTGTTGGGGGTTGGTCTTGTGCTGCTATGTATTCAAATGCTTAATTCTCTACTCCAAGATCTGGTTGCCCCAAGACAAAGTCCCACATACACCAGCTTTAGGTGTACAAACCTTGCTCCCCAATTTAAAACTATTGGTTAAATAAAAATGCCTACAACCTATTACTGGGGAGAATAGAGAGAGGTGGAGTTTGAGTTACCAGGCTGAGGGCCACTGGTGGGGACCATGAAGGGGGGGGGGAGAGAGAAGGCTGCAGAGGAAAATAAGACAGGAAGAACAGGAGGTCTCCATTACTCATGATGGACCAGTGGCATGTGTCCGAGTGAAATGCATCCCCACACACACCAGACTGCTGACGCAGAAATAACACAGGAAGATTCAAACAGCAAGGATTTGGGGTACACAGCTGGGAAAGTGGCTGGTCCAGCCATTAGAAAAGTAGATCAGAAGTAACTTCTGGTAATTGCCAAACTCAAATAAATAATCTATAGTCTGAGTCTCATTCATTTGTTAGCTAGACGGGAATAAACAGAAAGTAAATATTTAAGACCTTGGTCATCACTTTTTCCCTAATTTTATATTCCCCTGGATTAGAAGTCAACCAGAAATCTTACACCACCATACAAGTTTCTTTCACTTGTCTGAGAACATGCAATCTATTTGAGGTTTCGCAAAAGGCTTTGAAGAGAAGGGTGGAAAGATGAACCAAAGTGGGAGACTGTCTCATCACCACCATTGTCTGCCAATGTCACATGGTGCATGTTCTATGGTATTTGCCATGTAGTGGTCTCTTTTTAGCTAAACTCATGTATCTAGCAAAGTTGTTGTAGTAAGAAGTGTCTGCAGCCTTCTGCTCGCAAGCATCTATATCACTTGAACCTTTCAAAAGTCAACTTGACCAAAGGACTCACTCTGCTCAGGTTAACGAACCTTGAAGCTAGAGTTGCAAACCAGATTAGAAAAAACAGAAACCCATAGCCAAAGTTTTACCACAGCTGAGGCCATCTTTCCTTGACACTAACTAGTTTCCCAGATTAACTTTGACCTTGCCAGTGCAGGTGTTGCTGGTTCTTCACAAATACAAGCAGAAAAGGCAGTCATCCAGAGTTAAAATGACTGTCCCACTAACTTTCCTGAGGGCTGTTTTGTGAGTGACTCCAGAACTGGTGGGCTGCGCTGTGATTTGGTTTGCAATCAAATCCAATGAACAGCTTTCATGTTGCTCAAAGCTTCACCGTCTTCACTCTACTGACATTTGGGGTTTCATTGTGGAGTCTGCCCTGTGTACTGTAAGGTGTTTAGTAATCTTTCCAGAATCTATTCACTGGATGCCAGTAGCATTTTGTTCCCGTATTTGAGACAACCAGAACATCTCCAGACAGTGTTAAGTGCCCTCAGGAGCAAGAGTTAATATTAGTTGAGATCCAGTAATATAGATTCACTCAGTGTTAATAAAACAAACTACAGTTTTGAAACTTCTGTTTTGAAATAGTCAAGAAGGTTTTCCTCTGAAATTCCCCTCCAGCTATCTGCTTCCCTCTCTTCCTCTTATGTGCCCACCGTAACTAACACACACTATCATGTATGTGATCATTGCTGTGGGGTAGTGGTTCTGAGCATGAGACAATTTTGCTCCTAAGAGGACCATGTCTGTGATGTCTAACTTCTCCAAGGGAAATGGAAACAAGTATCTATTCATCTCAGGGCTCCAGTGACAGACCAAGGGAACAATTCCATCCAAGAATCTAGCATGGTAAATCAATACATTGATTAGGGTTAATTACAGGTGCAGGGATGACTCAAAGACAAATGTGTCATTAAAAATCACATTCCAATAAATAAAATAAAAAATAAAGAAATAAAAAATAATCACATTCCAGTACGGACAATGAATCAAGAAAGTTACATCGCTGGAGTTACATGCAGGCAGCTGTACCCAACCCTATCCCAGCAACTGCCCCCTGCTTTTATAACTTTGGAGAATGGTCTTGTGAATTTTCTAACTTCCCAAGCTTGGTAAGTTTTATGAGCTTCCTGAGCCATGTGAATTTCCTTAGTTTCCCCAGTCTCTGGAGCTTCCTTCACCCACCTGGGAATGAAGGTTTCAATTTGGCTATACTACTATCTATAAACATTTTTGTGTATGTGTCAGAACCCAAATGTCAAATAAGTACTGTGAATGAGAACCCTTGATCAAACCAGCCATATCTACAATTTGAAAGGGAAGAACCGTTTTGGGGGAACCTTTCCTAAAGCAAATCAGGGATTCTTGATTGGAGGTGATTTTTGCTCATCAAGCAATGGATAGAGATGGTTTTCCTTGTCCCAGTTCAGGAAACAAATTGTTGCTGGCATTTAATAGTTTCAGGCTAAGGATGATACTAAGCACCTTACAATATACCAACAGGTCCTAAATAGTGACAGAGCCAAGATGAAGAAATCCTGTCCCAAGATCACTTGTACTAAGGCCACAGGAGTCCCCATTGGTGTTTTCGCATTCTTTTTTAACTGTGCAGATCCACAATGGAGAGCAGGCCAGTTCACATGCAAGGTTGGGCCAGGATAGGTAGTAAGGACCGAGACAAACCATAGTCACAATTCAAAATGACAGTCAGCACAAATGCCCTGCCAAAGACACTCTGTCCTGCCAAGCACAGGGACAAGGTGGCTGAGAATGTGGGACTGGAAAGACTTTTACTGTAAAAGCAGACTTTTTTTGTAAAGTCATATGATGGGATGGGCAGTTTCAGTGAGCAAGCTGAGGCTTAGAGAAGAGGTTTGTTCCTGGAGTGGAGCCCATGACTGGGACCCTGACTGGAACTCTCACAACTCACCTTTAAAGCCATATATTCCATTGGCATTCAGGAAGATGTGTGAAATGCTGGCATTTTGGCAGGATCAAGAACTGTGAAGTATCTGAGAGCTGACCCTCCTCATAAACTCAAGGCTTTCTCTGAAACGATGTCATGGGTAGGTACGTGAGATTGTTAGACCAAAGGATTCATTCTTCTTTTTGAAATTCTCTCATGTTCATTTATTGAGGAGGGAGTACATTGTTAGACCATGCACGTGGATGTCAGGGAGCAAGTTTCAGGAGTCAGTTCTCTTCTTCTACCATGTCCTAGGGCTAGAACTCAGTTTGCCAGGCTTCGTGGCAAGCGCCATTATCCCGTGAGCCAATTTCCCAGACAGTTTCATTATTCTTGGGTCATAGCAGTTTAAGTGTCATGTTCACATCAGATATTGTTTGCTTCTAAAGTTCCACAGATGCTACCCAGTGTGGTCCAGATAGATGCTGCATAAGTGATACAGTTGTAGCATGACTGAGAAATTTTCCACTTGGGGGAAACCTTGATCTTTGACACTGAGCAAGCAGTAAGCAAACACGCCTACTTTCGGACTCAGTGGGAAAGGCTGTCTTTATTATATGAGGTAACAGATATTGTTCTGGTGATGGACGCTGTCTCTGTCTTTCAAACAATGCTATACAAGCACCTCTTATTTAAAAAAAAAATAAATAAGTCTGGGGCTGGACAGATAGCAATTAAGAACACTGGCTACTCTGCCAAAGGAACTGGGTTAAAGTCCTAGCACACACGCGCGCGCGCATGCACACACACACACACACACACACACACACACAGGGCAATTCACAACCACTTCTAATTCCAGTCCCAGGGCCTCTGACATCCTTCTTCTGGCCTCTGAGGGCACCAGGCATGTACATGGTACACAGGTGTACATGCAAGTGAAGCACACAAAAAAATAATAAAACTATTTTTTTAAGTCTAGAAGAAATGCATCCAGTTTATTAATTGACAAAACAAAGCCAGAGAGATCCATGGTGAATCATCTTCTTTACTCTCTCACGCAGTAAGTATTCCTTTCCAAAACCAGTAAAGAGCAAACGCTGGAAGGCTTGTTATTTTACTTGATTTCAGCTCTGTATGTTCACCTTACAAAGATAAGCATTTTCCCTTAATTGATGAACAAGGCAGTGAAGGTCCCTAACGCTGATTGTTCTGACAGCCCTGCACAGACTGAAGATTTCAGATCATTCTAAAGACCCCTACTGCTGGTTCTGAGTCTTCCTTCCCATCCAGGAAGAGCAGAGAAGGCCAAATCTGTAATGTGACACAGGAAGGCAATCATTGTTGCTAAAGATGGAGGTGGGCATGGGCATGGGCATGGGCATGGGAAGCAATGATGGACCAGAGGGGTGGGAACTCGGAAAGCAAATCTTGAAAATGCCTTGTCAGGGAGCTGGGGAGATAGGTCAGTGGATGAAGTGCTTACTGCACAAGCATGAGTAACAGAGTTCAAATCCCAACAACTCATGCAATAGCAGGGAGAGCATCATGGTGAACCAGTAATCCAGCACCCTGAAAGTAGAGACACAGGGTTGCTGGAGCAAACTAGCTACTAAAACAACTATATCAGTGAGCTCTGGGTTCAAAAGCAAGGCTCTACTTCAATATTTAAGGTGAAGAGCAACAAAGGAAGACCAAACGTCAATTTCTGAATTCCACTGGCACACACACACACACACACACACACACACACACACACACCACGTGCCCACATATATGTGAACATAAATGCACCCCCCCCACATATACACAGGCAACAAAGACAGCTTCATCTGAGTGTCCCAGGAGTAGAAGGAGAGTGGCACCAGACACCAATGGAATACAGTGCCACATAACTGTTAGAATGCAGCAAGTCATTTCTGTCACCCAAAATGTTTGATGCTACCAGATGTCATGAGAACAAACTGGCAGTAAAAGATATCTTACAGGAAAACACACTGGATGGCTGACTGTAAGCAAAAGGAAAACAAACATGCCCTCAATATTGACAACAGAAAGGCAACAGCGTATCTTTCTTCAAAATAAACAATGCATAGGCATTTAACATGTACACTTGCTGATGAAACTGCCGAGGACACATGTGGAGGGCTGAAGATGACAAACAGAAGTGTGCATCTGTCAAGAGACCAGATCTTCCCTCTGTCTTCTCCACTAGGTAGCTCCTTTCTAAATGGGCCCTTCTTCCAGCTTTTACTGACCCCGGGATCCACATCCAGGAAAGGATTTTGAGCTGTTACCAGAGTCCTAGGCCGTAGAAAGGTTGACTTCAGGAACAAACTAGGTCCAGACCACTTAAGCCCCAAATCAGAAGGGAAAAAATGGTAAAAGACAGACATATTAGTTAGTGTTTGTTCTTATGACCAAGAAGCAAGACGGCAGGAATTATTTTGTTGGATCATTTGAGGATACAGTCCATAGTGGCACAGAAACCGTGGTGTCAGGAGCATGAGATAGCTTGGCCATACCATTTCCACATTCAAAAAGGGGAGATAAAGTCCGGTGCTCAGCTGCCTTTCTTTGCTATGTTCAAACTGAGCCACAAGCCCATGGGATAGTACCACCCATAGTCCAGGGTGGACCTTCTCAAGCTTTTCTGGAAACATCCTCATAGACACAGCTGGAGGTACATTTTAGTGGAAGTTCTAAACGGGAGCAAATTGTCAGGAGATTAGCCATCACATTAGGAAAGGGTTTTAATGAATGCAACCAGGTCAGAAAGACAAAGGAGATGAAGCATTTCAGATGTCTTTGGTAATACTGACACAAGGGAGGCAAGAGATATTGCCCAGTAAGATAGAATCTTGGTCAAACTGTAGTCTGGTTGATGGTTTAGATACAAAATGTCCCTCCCATAGGATGATACGGTTAAATGTTTGGTCCCTAGTTAATGGTACGGTTCAAGCAAGGAGAAGGGTGAGGAACCTTTGGGAGATAAAACCTACCTAAGAGAAGTGGTCTTTGGACTGTAGGACTTGAGATTTATCATCTGATCCTGTCTGCTATCCTTTCTCTGCTTCCCGATCTATCCAGGTTATGAGCGAGCAGCCTCACGCGCAAGCCACCACAGCCAAAAGTCTCTTGCCCTCATGCCTCCCCCACCACGATGGGCTATACCCTGAAACTGTGACCCAAAATAAATCCTTCCTCCCTTAAGTTTCTTTCATTGAGCATTTGGTGGCAGCAATGAAAAGTAACTGAAACACTATCTCAGCTCTGGTAACACAAGGTCTTATCTGCATCAAAGAAGTTGTCCTGTCCAGGTGCCCATAGAAATTGCCACTGTTCCCAGGACAATCTCTGTAAGAGATTTGTATTGGCCCAGAACCCCCAAAACCAAATTCTCAGCACAAAGAAGATTTATTTGCCTCAGAGGGACAGAAGGCAGGAAATAAGAGACAAGGACAGGACATAGAGGACAAGGGAGAAGGGGGAGGGAACAAAGGAAAGGGGGAAAGGGTATTTGTCCCAGAGGACAAAGGACTGCCTCCAGATTAAGAGAAGTGGCCCATTGGAAAATGGTCATTTATAAAGGTAAAAAGGTAAACCCCATGTTAAGATGAGGTGTTTAATTTGAATTGGGTATGTTAATTAGATGAGCCGAAGGGGGGCTTTTGATTGGTGGACTTCAATACTTTGATAGCTGAAACTTGGTAGTCAGCCTGAGGAGGAGGAGGATGTGGATAAATAAGAGAATAGACCTTGGTGTCTAGCTTTAGGAATGTAATCTAAGCTGAGCAGTGGTGGTGCACACCTTTAATCCCAGCACTTGGGAAGCAGAGGCAGGTAGGTTTCTAAGTTCGAGGCCAGCCTGGTCTACAGAGTGAGTTCCAGGACAGCCAGGGCTACACAGAGAAACCCTGTCTTGAAGAAGAAAGAAAAAAAGGGGGGGGCAATGTAATCGAATGGTTTTTAGCAAGGCAGAGGGAATAGGACAGAAGAGCAAGGCCTTCCAGAGCCATGCTTGCCACCAGCTGGCCAGAGTCCCTTCAATCTCCATTTGAGTCACAAGATACACGTCAGACCCATGATGCTACAAGAGGTCCCATGTGACTATTGCTTTTGGTTGGAGAGACAGAGAGAGAGAGAGAGAGAGAGAGAGAGAGAGAGAGAGAGAGAGAGAGAGAGAGAGAGAGA